>CM019177.2:39260495-39467250 GCA_009739505.2 Apolygus lucorum | reverse complement strand
GTCAGAAATACAAATGAAAAAAATAAGATCTGCTTATAATAAAAAAAAAACGTGTTCCAGTAAAAAGTACGACTGGCTTTGCAGATAATTAGTGGAAAAGGAAATCATAAAATCTGTTAAATGAAACTCAGAAAAAAAAGATAGATAAATGTATCAAAAACAAAAAAGGGTTGGAATTGGAAATGAATTATGATCAGTTGCAAATAAATCATTCAGGCGGCTTTTTACCCTAGTTTTTGCAGGAATGGGTGCTCTTGGGGCATTATTTGGGTGGTGGAGCTGCCAGTAGCCTTCTAGCGTTATTGATTCTAAGCATAAATCTGCTGAAGAAGCAGAAATCAAACGCCATAACTTGGAAATGGAGAGATTAGCACAACATGCAAAAAGCCTAAGTATCGGCTCTGGATTGAAAAAGAAAAAATCTATTTCAACACCTAAAAAGAAACCTACCAAATCAAAAAAAAACCTACCAAATCAAAAACCTAATAGCTTCCAGCCTCTTACCAATTTTGATATTGAAAGATTATCGAAAGAAATGAAAATTAAAAATTTCAAAGGAGTTTTCATGAAGGATGAACTTCCTGATCGGTCTAAGTCCGTTGAATGCGGAATTATTAATTTAGAAAATTCCAATCAAAATGGCAGTCACTGGACTTGTTATTTTAAAAAATCCGAAAAAGAAAAGTATTATTTTGATTCGTATGGTAATGCACCACCACCAAGAGAACTTGTTCAATATTTAGGTCGGGAAATTATCTTATAACGAGGAACAAATCCAAAACCAATATGATCCTCCTATCTGTGGACATTTATGTTATTAATTTTGAAAAAAGCTATCAGAAGGACACGATTTTGTAAATAGCATGAGAACATTGAAGAAAATCTCAATTTCTTTTATTAAATTTTATAGTCTTGATATTTTTATAGAATTTTCGATTCTATAAAAAAACTTTTTTCCCGAGGAATTACAACTCACGAAATTTTAAATTTTTTTATATAAATATGTTCTGTTTGAATCTTTCATCGTGTGTATCGATAAGATATTCGTAATTATAATATTTTTAATATCCCTAGTTTTCATCTATATTATAAAGGAAACTGGAATTAATCGTAATATACAGGAACCGGGAAATTGGAAAAAGTATTCTAGATAAAAATAGGTTTTAGGTCAGTTTTTATAGGGATTCCTTATAAAAATTATTCCACTATCTTGATATTTATATAGAATTTCGATTCTATAAAAAAAAAACTTTTTTTCCTATAATAAATAGGTATGAATGAAATTAAATCAATCTACTCGAAATACGATTCTGAAATCACAAGTATTGAGTATCAAACTTTACTCCCGAATCTACTTTGGAATTGAACTCTGAGAACAAAAGAACGGTTTTCAAATTGCCTCTAGATGATGATTTTTTGAGCAGCAATATTAAATATTACATTGATGGAAAATACATTCCTAAAGATGTCACAAAAACATATGGAACCAATGATACAGTAAAGATGATAGACAATTTTGTAGCACATCTTGTTTCCAAAATTGAAATAAAAAACACAATACGATTATTGATGAAATTGAAGAACCAGGTATTGCTAGTACGGTGGTGGGTATATCTTCTTTCTCAGCACCAGCAGACTCTGCTGGTAAATTAATAAATTCTGGTTTCAATAGTAAAATGATAGGTGGTGGAGATTTCTGCGCGGATGGTAACTTGGCTGATTTAGGTCTTGGATTCTTCAGTGATATCACTCCAATTTACAAGGGAGGATTTGAAATCACATTCATCAGAAATTCTGACGATAATGTACTCTTTCGTTACAAGAATCCTTCCACTCCAACTTCTACTGAAGCTGTAGAGGGAAAAGTGGTAATACAAACTTTCTACCTGCGAGTCCAATAATCCAATATGAAGTTCAGCAAAAGTTAAATTAATTGCTGAACTTGGTACCGTTCCTTATTTGTTTATATTTAAAAAATTGCAATGTATTGAACACCATGTCACTGAGAAAAGGAAATCCTTGAATTTCAATATTAAAGATAGTTATAGAAATGTACAGAATCCGATCTGGGGATTTGTTGTCTTCCAAACAGCCAGAAAAAATGATCAAAAGAAAGATAATTCCAAATTTGATAATTTGAAGGTAAAAATATTAGTTTTGAATTAGCAGGAAATCATTATCCTAAAGAACTTTTAAATTTAGATTGGAGTTCAGGGAAATTTAGCGTAGCTTACACCATGTACACAGATTTCAAAAGAATAGTATGTCAAGACTCATCCCATCCATATTATAATCCTCAGTTATTCAAAGAGAGCTATCCAATATTCAGTATAAATATGACTAGACAACCACAGAACATATCTGGACAAAAAAGTAATATAATTTTACGAGTAGATTTTGAAGATAATGTACCAGAAAACACTGTTGCTTACGTAATTATGGTTTCAGAAGTTACTCTGAACTACAATCCGTTGAAGAATATAATTCGAGATGAATTTTAACAAGATGGTTAGTTAAAAGAAATAAAAATATAGATTTTAAGTTTTGTTTTTATAGGGATTCCCTATAAAAACTCTAAAGAGCTTTACGGCTCAGATGTGAGCCGCAAAATTTCATACGAAATAAAAGCTGGTGGAGAAGTAGGAAAGAAAAATAAACGATAATAAATATTTTATTTTACATCGAGTAGTTTCATAAAAGAATAGAAACGTCCTTCAAGGTTACAGGCTGATCTTACTGTAGATCGAGGCGCTCCTGCAAGAGCGCTTTTGGAGGGGGAATCACGTCACATCGTCCCACTGTCCTTTTTTTTTGTATTTATTAGATTCAATGAGTCCGTTTACAATCTCGCGCTCCTGCAAGAGCGCTTTTGGAGGGGGAATCACGTCACATCATCCCGCGGTCCTTTTTTTGTAATTATTAGATTCAATGAGTCCGTTTACAATCTCGCGGTCCTCGAGGGTCGCTTTTTGAGATAAACAGATAAGGCGTTCCTACAGGAGCGGATTGGGTGGGAGAACACGGTCTTCTGATTCAGATGCATTTCAATCGTGCTTCCCAAAATGCTTCTGGAATCTTTAACATGGATTCCACTCGTAGAACTGTACTTGGAAGTATGAATAATCCATTATTAATTGATACTTTTACTAGCAGCTACACTTGAATGTTTCCATCTGTTATTAAAGTTCTTGCAACTTTCTTACTTTCACAACGTTCCACTTTCTCAATAAAGTCACTATACACTCACTGCGTTTTGTAACTCTGAAGTTACAAATAAAAGTCTTCAACGATCACCACAAATAATCTTTTAGGTTGTGTGCAGAGCGGGTCACAAAAGATAACTGAATCCTCACGAACGCCTCCCGTCCTTGAGTCATATCGGTGATGGGTTATGCAACTGGTTCATGTAGATTCTTCGAGCAATCGGTAGAATGCGTTTGCGGTTCTAAAAGTGGGTCCCCGGGAAAAAAAAATATTTTCTATAATAAATAAAGAGATATGGGTTTAAGCGACGAAGCATTAGATTTATGTGAAGAACATGGAGGTTTCTGGGTGTTTGTAAAGACATCAAAATTTAAATTTTTTGAAAAAAACCATAACGAACTAGATGAGATTTTACATGAATTGGAGGAGTATAGATTTAGTAAAAGGTTGTTAAGAGAACGTTTATTAGGTGTCGATGGTAAACCACCACTCCGTACAAAGGAGGAAGTAAAGACATTCCTTAAAGAAAATAAGGTTAAGGTTCCTAAAAATGAGTTAGTAGTTGTTCCTGAAAATGCCACTGAACATCAACTTAGAAAATTGGATTATAATGAGGCAAAAGCCAAACTGAAGAAGGATTTTGAGGATTATTTTCGAGCTTGCTAGAATGCTTGGGGAAGGAGTTTTTATTTTTAATGAACTGTGTTCATTAAAAATTCTTATGCTACTGATTTTTTTCAGGATAGAAAAATGGTAGTATACAAATGTCAAATTTATGATCTTTTTTATTTTCACTTGGTTTTCTGAAAATAAGAATGAGGGGAGGGTAAATAGTATCCATGCAAGAAAAAAGTGGGTGGATACTATACAAATGAGGGGAGAGTTAAAGGAATGGGGTTTTATAATAAAAGATGGCCGATGAATTTTTGGATAGAATCAATGGTGGATTTAGTACGCTTAATGATTTAAAACGTGACAAACCTTATGTGATCCTTAAAGCGGAAAAGGTGAAGTCTAAATTTTGCGAAACTATAGCGGTAAACTTGGAGGGTGGCTTTAACAACATATTGCTACCAAATCATTTTTTAAAAAATAGGTTTAACCAAGAGGGGGATTTAGAAACACTCGTGAAAGACAAATATAAATTGATCTATAAAGGTAAAGTGAAACTTGAAAATGGTAATAAAATGCATCGTATAGAGTTTACAAAATGAGCTGATGGTATAATTAATATATACAATTTTTAGTGGCACCTGTCATTAAAAATTAAAACCTAATGTAATTTTTAGAGTTTCTAATGGGAAAAAATATTCTTTAAACTTACCCCCCCAAATGAAAAAGTCACTGGTTCTGATGTTTTGTGTTGAAAAAAGTTTTATCAGGAGTTCAAGTCGCTAGATCGAAAAAGTCACTGGTTCTGATGTTTTGTGTTAAAAAATGTGTTGTGATGTTTTGTGTTGAAAATTTTTATCAGGATTTAACAGAAAAGTATTTTTAACAGGATTTAACAGAAAAGTATTTTTAACAGGATTTAACAGAAAAGTATTTTTAACAGGATTTAACAGAAAATAAAAAGCATCAGAGCCTCAAGTCGAAAGTAAAAACATCAGAGCTTCAAGTCAAAAGTAAAAACATCAGAGCTTCAAGTCGAAAGTAAAAACATCAGAGCTTCAAGTGAAAGTGTGCTCAACGTACCCACTTACTACTGTGGTTTATTGTATACTAAGAGAGTGGACAGGGCTGAAAAAACTGCTGTATTTCTGTAGTACGTTAGGAAAAAGGTAAGAATAGAATGGAAAAATAGGTATGTGGAGTGTGACAAAGGTGGATTCTTCAAAGACATCCAGCCACAACTTAAATGCGACCCATGGTTTAAACATGAAATTTTGCGATTTTAACAAGAAATTGTACGATTTTAACTTGAAATTTGTTCAAGCTTCTTGTAGAATGAGGAGTAACCAAGCTTTGTGACCATCGTACTTGGCAAGAATAACTAGGAGCAAGATTCATGAGGCCATCGTGGTGGAGAAGGAACCATAGAACACATTGTGATGCAGTGCGATCGGTACTCTCTCTCTCTCTCTCTCTAGAGATGTCTTGTTTAAGAAGTTATATTAAATATAACATAAATTTTATGTATTGTTGGAGACACCTTTTAACTATAAATGTACCTATATTAAGAGAAGAAAATGTAAATATTTTTCAATTATTGTTAGAACTTTTAAACGAAAATAGTATTAGAATATAAGTTTACTCTATAAGATGATTAGTATATAACTTTCATAGATACCCTACGATTGTGTGAACTTAAGTATGTTTCGATTATGGCTGAATGTTGAATACCATGCCAATAAAGAAAAAAAAATCTTTTTTGTACAATTTCTTCTAGTAGTATAATTATTAGCCCCTAAAAAGTTACCCAATCGGTAATGTCGGTTATACCATCCCAGCATGTTTTCTTTAGCTGATTTCAAAGCAGAAACATCGAATATGAACCACAAAAACATGAGCATTGTGATTCAGATTTATACAGGTACACAACCATCTTCACATAATATGTGAAGTAATACGATTACATAATATATATTACGTACTCGTACATAATATATATTATATATTATGTATTATATCACATATATTATGTAAGGAGTACCCATCAATATAAATAAATAAAGTATTGGTAGATCGGCAAGGAGCAATTTTCTCCCAGGTGGTTAGTTAGCGTTCGAAGGGGGAGAGTTGAGAGTTCAATCGGGTGCCGTATTTCGAGTGGTTTATCTTTAATGTTCTTGGTCCTAATGTAATTTGCATTTTTGGAACGGATTAACACATAGTGGATAGACTCTACTAAACTATGAACTTATATTCTTATTATGAGTGGGGCTGTGAAATAACTCGATACAACAACAAGTCATTATTTGATTGGAGTCATGTTTGATTGGATACGGATTAGATAGTCTAGATAGACTAGAGATACACGTAACCTGCAAGAACTTGATATTGTTATGTGAGGAAACTATAATCTCCACCCAACTTGTGACAAGTTTTGTTTTTTTCCCAGACTTCGTGAGAAGCGTTTGATCAGTAAGTTATGATCAAGTGTCCTTCAAATTTCTCTTTAGCCTAAAGATTGTAATTTCAGACCGCAAAACCGAAAAATGATGAGTTAGATCCCTACGATGTATTTGTATACACTGTTTTCTCGTTTCACAAGTTTTTCTTTCTCACCACCAAAGATAGGGGTGCTTTTTTCATGTATTAATCACTATCAGGGGTTTCCATTATTTTTCCGACAGTCCCTTTTGACTGGTACGTCACGGCGTAAAATCTCACCTTCGCGACCGATCGTCACGTCACGACTAAAGAAAGCGCTACCATGTTCGATTTAACAAACGTCTTGTGAAAATTTGTCGCGGAATAAACATTTAAATTTTTTTGAATGAATCGTTTTTTAAATGAACTGACGTAGAACCGTAGTTTTTTTCACTCGTAAATTACTTTTAGAGCTGGGGAATACAACACTGTTAACTGCAAAATAGGAGATACGTTAGAAAATTATTGCGCCTCATTACGTATACATAGACATACTTAGTAAATGCGTATTTCCACGGACCAGTCGGTGATGGAGGTCTTGAAGCCATGGCATTGCTCAGTCAAATACCAGGTATTAGAGCAAATAGGCTGGTGATGGCAAACTCACAAATTTTTGAGGGAGTAGCCAGTCTCGAACTGCAAATAGGGACATCACGAACCGACCGTCGAATTGCCAGGGCTCGACGTCTCCATCTAACTACAGATGGAGCTGAATTGGCATAATCCCAGTATGGATCTGGAACCCTTCGGCAAAATTACTGGAATGGAGATCGTTGGGAATGGTGAAAATTCGTTCTAGTTCATACCAACAGGAGTGAAAAGGACGAGAGGCAGACATGTGCTCCAGATTAGTTCATCCACGATAATGCCCAAGTGTGCTCTCCAAATCTCTGCCCTGAACCTATCAGATGGCTATGCTCGTCGTAAAAGATAGCCAGTATGGCTCGAGCCACACTTCAACCTTGAACAACGAGCTTATCGTCTAGATCTCTTGGTGGTAACACCAAGATGAGCCTTCATTGATGTCTAGGTGGTCTCAGCTCTGGCAGACATCAATACTGCCAGAATTCAAAAGTATGATGTTGATGCACTATTAAGAGGCTGCAGCAGAGTTTTTAACATATATATGTTCTATATATAGAAAAATCAAATAAAGGTGATTGGGGCTCACCTGTGATTGGGAATCACCTGCGCAAAAGTAAAACCTCGTAATTTTGTATGTTGAGGTATAAAATGGTCCCTGATGAAATTCATCGCTCTCAGATTGATAGCAGCCATCTCGCCATTGCGCGTGCGCCATCGTGAAATCCTTAATAAAGATAACTTCGATTTTCAATGGTTGTATGTTTGAGATTCTGGACGGTTCCCTATAAATTCATCTTCACGAATATTTTATATTATAAATTTTATATTTCATATAAATGTTATAATAATTTATACAATTGTATGTTAAGATCATTAAATTCTTTGATTGATCGATTTATTTTATTATTGTAACAACGATTAATAATTTATTATTGTAATTAATTACTGGGGTAATTTACTCTTTTGACCGGCTTTAAACATCAAAAAGATAAGAAAAAAGACTCTTAATTTCATGTGTCAGAATATTATTTTTCAATGTTGGGACAGCTCGCACTTGATTTAGAGCCACTGATCTATGCAGAAGGTTGGATAATGAAAATAGGTTGAAGCAATACTATCCAACAACATCGTATAGAGCTTCAAAATTGTAGTTCCAGTAGCAGCTTGATTTGTGGAGATTTGCAGTGTTTACCGAGTGGGCTTGGGAAAAGACAAAAAAAGCGGAGGTTATATTCGCCCCAAAAAAGAGCACGCTCCGTGTTCACCCGCTCAGATAAAGAAATCAAGGAACACGCTTCATTTCGCCGCATTCAAGATTTACCACGTTTGATACAATCGTTTCAATTCCGCCTGGGATTCCAGCATTTTATTTTCTTCCCTCCCTGTTTTTTACTCGCGATCCGGGAGTGTGGTTCTCTGAGAATGGAGAGACCCAATGGAAGGAGAAAACCTAACTACACAGTAAAAACGTTCTGTTTCCGTTAATTGGTAGCATGTTCTATAGTCCACTATTGGGAGAGATTTCAGGCTACAATCCTTCCAACAAGGGAATAATATTTATCCATTTCCTTATTTTTTTCAACAGATAAGTGAAATACTCTTGAATCTAGAACGTATGTTATTTATTACGTGTTATTTAAGGAATAATTCGGATATTAATTACCTACCTATGTAGTAGTGTGATGTAAGGAATATTCGGTATAGTAATGAGTGTTGTTTCTTTATTATTATTTGAGCATAAATCTCCATCTGAAAGTGATAGAATATAAGGAAATCTCAAACTGTGAACATGTTTGTTAGATCAGGGTTGTAAGCACTATTCAGAAAGGAAATACAGAATATTGGAAATGAAGTACAAACTTAAACTAAACCGCTCTTGACAAGCTCTTGAGGTAAGTAATCGCTTGATCAGACCTAAAAAGAATAATGTACGTAATATGCACAGAAAAAGAAACTAAATAGGTAGTATACAAGCAAATAGAACATAACAGGTTCAAGCAATCATACAGGGTGGGGCAACATAACCCCCCGATTTTGTAACGCAATAAATAAAAAAGTATTAGAGATATTTGTTTACTTTTTTAAATTATGTGTAGGAAATATCTTAAAGTTTTTTTTCACATAGTTTTGAAAATCATATCGGCCAAGTGACGCCCTCCATTATCGATGCACTGAACGAACCGATTTCGCGTGTTTCGCATTACCCTCTCCAACATGTCGACCGGTATGTTCGCCACTTCCTCGCGGATGTTGGTCTTAAGGTCATCAAGAGTCCGTGGACGGTTATTGAAGACCCGGGACTTGAGGTAACCCCACAAAAAGAAGTCGCACGGGGTTAAATCAGGCGATTAAATCAGGCGAGGAGTTCGATGGCTTTGTTGAGGGAGCACTTCCCTGGACGCCTCATCTCTCTCAGAGGCGATTTGGAGTGGCCACCACGATCGCCTGATTTAACCCCGTGCGACTTCTTTTTGTGGGGTTACCTCAAGTCCCGGGTCTTCAATAACCGTCCACGGACTCTTGATGACCTTAAGACCAACATCCGCGAGGAAGTGGCGAACATACTGGTCGACATGTTGGAGAGGGTAATGCGAAACACGCGAAATCGGTTCGTTCAGTGCATCGATAATGGAGGGCGTCACTTGGCCGATATGATTTTCAAAACTATGTGAAAAAAAACTTTAAGATATTTCCTACACATAATTTAAAAACGCTGCAAATCATTGCTCAAAGGTTTATTATTTTCTGTATAGATCATCCTTCTGTATAGATCACTGGTTCTCCATCAATAGCACCTACCACCATCTGTATTCCCATTTACCTTCCCTCTCAAATTTCAGCTCCTGCGTTCAATAGGATTGAAAATGGCTTCGGAGCTCACTCAGCTGATCAGTGATCAGAAGAGTGAAGAAGATCTCCTCGAATGCTGGAGACGCCTGGAAGAGCACTTCCATTCAATAGGATTGAAAATGGCTTTCGAGCTCACTCAGCTGATCAGTGATGTGAGGAGTGAAGAAGATCTCCTCGAATGCTGGAGACGCCTGGAAGAGCACCTCCATTCAATAGGATTGAAAATGGCTTTGGAGCTCACTCAGCTGATCAGTGATGTGAGGAGTGAAGAAGATATCCTCGAATGCTGGAGACGCCTGGAAGAGCACTTCCATTCAATAGGATTGAAAATGGCTTCGGAGCTCACTCAGCTGATCAGTGATCTGATCAGTGAGCAATGATTTGCAGCGTTTTTTACCTACAAACATTGTTTTACCTACCAATTTTTTTTACCTACCACACCTACCTATTGGTAGGTACTACCTACCACACTATAATGGCTTCACACCTTCACAATCAAGTTTATTAGAAAGAACTAAACGCTTCACACTCGATTCGAAAAATAGAAAGCTTGATATGAAAATTTGATTACTGGTTACGCAGAAGGCAAAACTGTATACAAATCGAAGAAATGAACAGCGATCGCATTTTAGTCAGATAAAATTTGAACGGCGATTAGACCTCTTTTGCGATTCACACTCATGATTCTGTTTTATCGAAGGAAAACCTTCAAATACTCGTAGGGACCGAACGGTTTGTCCTACAGAGCTCCGGGTGGTCTCAAAAATTTTTAAAAATTCTGTACTATTTAAAATTTGTGAAAAAACAATACCTTTATTTCGAGAGTTTTCGAGCTAGGGCACTCTTGAAAATTTCAACCCTTAATTTTCACCCCTTAGAAGTGACCTACATCAACCAAAAGCTTCGCGGCACAACTAGACCCCAAATGGAGCCCATATACCAAATTTGAACCAAATCGGTCCAGTGTTGCTAAGAAAAGTGCCGCGTACGGCGGACGGCGGACGGCGTACGGCGGACGGCGTACGGCGGACGGCGTACGGCGGACGGACGGAAATTTTTTTATTCGATTTTCGGATTCTACGTACCTTGAAACGTAAAACATCAAATTTTGAGGGGGGGTTAAAATTTTTTTTTTCTTGCTCGATTCCAAAGGCTTATTATTGAAAATAATAAACCAAAAGTAAACAAATATCTCTAATACTTTTTTATTTATTGCGTTACAAAATCGGGGGGTTATGTTGCCCCACCCTGTACTTCATTGATCTGCTCATCCTGATGGTAACACATTATGGTAACACGTTCTAAAAGTTTATCCCTTGTTATGCTGTGAGTTTTTCCAACGTATATGCAGTATTTTACCGTGTTTTCGGTTTTCCCGTCGTGTTTATTGGTTCTGTCTGTCTGGGGCTAACAAATACAGCTGTATCGAGGACTGTAATTCGAGTAGCCGACCGAGAAGAAGGGGGTTTTCCTCCAAAATTACTTTTTTCCCGTTCTCTAATACTTGTCTGAACTTCCGAAAGTCCAGCATTTCGAAATGTAGCAACCATCTTCGCGTTGCCTCCAATCTTTCTGCTCAAATCTACAACCGTGTTTCCTCTTTCGAGGTTGGTCGGAACTGTGAGAAGTGGGTACTGAAAAGCAGGTGGGATGATAGAAAGTTCGTCTCAGTTGCCAACAATAGTAAGTACAATCCTACATATCCACTGTACCCAAAATTGTAATACTTAACCGAGTGGGTGCTCTATGAGTTCGTGGAGACGAGTAAAAAATTAATATATTGTACTCTTAAGATCTTCTAAACATACCCTTTGCATACAGTATGTTGGTCTGAGAATGATACTGAGAATTGAAAAACAAAAAAAAAATAAAATACCTACGCGTAGGTACTCTGATTTTGGGATGACAAGGAGAGTATTTTATTTGTTGGGGTTTTTTCGAAATTTTTAAGCAAGAGGTTGATTGTATAACTTTGAAGAATCGTGCTGTGCCACACCCACAAGGCTAACTACTCTCCCATAAATAGCTAATATTTCAATTTAATTTACCATAACTTCAAAGATTTTTTCGAAAATTCGCTCATTAACTTTTCACGAATGAACTTTTTTGATCACACTCTACCCAGGTAGCACCAAGGGTGATATTGGGAAGGTAGATTTTCAGAAAATGATCACTTGTGAACTTCTATGATTTCTATTAAGTTAAGCAGAATTTAATTAGCACCAACATGGTCCGAAGTCGAAAAGGGATGAAGAATTCAGTCCTAACGACTATTGATAGTAGACTTCCTTTTATAATAAAAGGTGGTGAATGGGTACAGTTGCATTATTATTTTCTTCTGTACGGAAATTGCCGTTCTTGCTGACCGAAATCCGGTTAAATTTGTTGGTACAGGGATCAAAGTTTTGTCTTATGTATTAATTTGGAATTGCCTTGAGTTGAAATTTGAGAAACACAGAGAAATTTGACTTCAATACTATTAATTCCATCAACGTAAAATTTATTAATTGACGCGGGTACCTAACTAAGAACAAACGTTGTATTAAACCGAAAATAGCGAAGTACAAGCTCCGTTGACGTAGGTCCAGGACGAGTTTCTGAAAACCCCATCCTTGAAAATTGTCACCTTTGTGATCAACTTTGTATCTTGCCAAATGTCTTATCATAAATAACTCAAACTGTTACATCAATGATGTACGCGTATGCCCATGCGTATTCAAACAATAATTAAACTTGTATAACCATCTCCTGAGATATGTGTAGGATTGTTATCAATACAGAAATGATCTGAACATCATGCATATTCAAATGAAAATTAACCACAACAAACCTACGTTCATTCGGTAGAATGCTAACCAGTCTCCTGGTAGGTTGATAAGTAGCAGGTAGCTACGTACATAATTTCAACACAACGCAACTTTAAACCACTCTACTTAACGGATGTGTTTTACCGCCCTCCCGATTTCCGCTAACAAGTCACCGCCTCGACTGCTGCTCCGTTGTCGACATAATCTGCTAAGTGGGAACAGCGTGAGTGCTGTTCGTGGGAGAGCTCGAATAAATAGCGCTAAATCTCATTACCTGAGGTAATTTCGTTCCCCCCTTCGCTCCATGAAAAGCGACTTGCTTTGCCCTTTTAATATGTGGGTTAGCATACATAGCAGCCATGGCATAGTAAATCCCATGTTCTTTCAATACTCTTATAATCACAAGGTTCACAAAAACAAAAAACGTTCTTTCCTGTTTATCTATCCACTGAAAATATTATGAATAGGGGACGGGCGTTTGAAATCATATACATGATAATATGCTCATAATTTAAGAACAAAAGATTGTCCATGTACGTAACACATATTATAATTGAATGTACTTATATAAGAGTGAAAAACAACGAAGGGTAATAATGCATTATGCATATTTCCAACCAATACAACATAACAACTGTTAACCGGTACCGGTGCGTTTTTTTCTCTAGTGATAGTTTCTAAAGGTAAATAATTGGAGAAAGCAAATCAATTATAAGCTAACAATGCCAATCACTCAATCAATCGTTCAACAATACAACAATGACCGGAAACTAACGATTTAAAACGACAGAGAAAATATCAAAGAAAACAATAAAACGTGAGTTGCTATTAAAGACACGAAGGAGCAGAAAATAGAACCGAAGAATTGACGAAACGTTGTAATTAAAATAAGTAAACGGGATCAAAGACAAACAAAAAGAGATAACGGCCAAAGAATTGAAACCAGACGAAACAGCAAAAGGAAAATTCAATCATCAAAATTTGATGATTTAATACTCAAACTATTGAACAGGAGCAACGATCAAAAATCGAAGAACAGCCATTCTAGAAGAAAAGGAAGATAGTTCATGGTATTTTTACTAGAAGTTCTTCGCACTCTACTGGACCAAACTGATCATTACACAATAAGCACTATCAAACAAGCAAAGAAGTTATCAAAATTGGAAACAAAGAGAAGAGGGACGAAGAAGAAAAACGCTGCAAATTATAACAAAAAGGTTTATTTTTCTGTATAGATCACTCGCCTGCAAAGAACACAAATTTTCCCTGCCTACCTACTAATTTTCGCTTCACACTAACTCGTGTATTTGATTTATCGCAAGTCCAACCCTTAAGTTCTCATGGGGAGCGAACGGTTGGTCCTACAGAGCTCTGAGATGTCTCATTCGTTTTTAAAAATGCAATACTATTTACAATTTATGAAAAAACAATACCTTTATTGTCATAATGTTTTGAGAATAGGGTGTTTTGAAAATGTCAGCCCTTATTTTTCAACTCTTAGAAGTGACTGACATCAACTACATATTTAGGGGCACAACTAGTCCCCAAATGGAACCCATATACCAAATTTCATTAAAATCGGTTTCATCAATTCGATTTTTGGATTCTACGTACCTTGAAACATAAACCAACAAATTTTTTGGAGGAGTATAAAAAAAATTCTTGGTAGGTTCCAAAGGTTCATTATTGAAAATAATAATATAGTATATGCGCTTGTTCTCCTATGTGAAGCTTGTTCTGCTATATGCCTGTGATGAAGATACACGACGTAATATTATACATCGAGACCCAGTGTAAAATTTCTGTTGGAAATATTCATTTGGTTTCTAAACTTTTTTATCCTACAGTAGGATATATCTGGATTAAGAGGACGCAAACAGCTTATTATTATACTTCCATCAGCATCGTCACACAACTTAATCACGCTCCCGAGAGTATCCGCATCCTTTGGCTGGAATCACATTTTCGTGACGATTTCCCTTCTCACATGTGGCAAAGTACTTTATAGCCTGCAATGAAACATACTGCTCCCTCTTGGAAGATCACGTCGACAGTCACACAGTAATTGGTGGTGAGTATAGTTAGTGAAAATCAGGTAGGTGGTAAAACTCGGTCTGGTGGGAGTTCAGGAGGTTTAAAGTTGGACTGTAATTCACTGCAGAGAAGCGTCTAGTCTCTCGAGGTTAAGGCGAGGGACGAGGAAGAATTGTCACCGTTAATCGCTTACCGCGAAAGTTTCAGCCAAAGTTAAAAGGGGCCTAAGTGGACTTGCAAGTGTTCCGCATAAGCTGGCGTCCCCCCGATCTTAGTTTGTGTGGAAAGCCAGGAGAGTTGGGAACTGTGTGATATCCCAGACCACCGTGTGGGCCTCATAATGCGCAAGTTTCACCCTACTCGTTCGTCTCTTTCAAAAGTTCGTCGCTGAGCTGTATTGGCCTTATTCTTCCCAGATATAAGATCGTACATCTAATATTACAACTTTTTGGAGAAAAAAAACTTTAATGACCTCACGGTATTACGTCGTCTCGGTTAACAAAGACTCTTTTGTGTGAAAGAAAAGTAAGCAACCAATTCAGATTGAATTGGACTTCCTAAGGGAAGATCAGAATTGTTTCTGATGATTTCGCTCATGTCAACTTATTGCCTTAGTTGCTTAGTGCAAAGGGGTTCACTCAACTCGAAAAATTATCGGGATCTGCGATACCTCTCACAAGCGGTCGCCAATCCAGATAATCTCCCGAACCGACTGGCCTTAACTTCGGTGACCTCACGGGAAATTTTTCATTAAACCAGCTCCGTAAACAAAGGTTGGCGATGATCTTCCAAAATCTATCACGGTCTTGTGCGATGTGGAAGAGTCAACTTCCTTATGATGGATAGCCACGACGCACGTCTTCTTCCTACTTCTCATCTTTCCAGGATCCTTCCCATTATGATGGTTTGGAGAAGTGTATACTTTTCACCCTTCAAAACGTTCCCAAGTTAACCTACTTTATGCTTCTTTACTACTACGACCAAACACTACCCGTGTTTGGTTGTTGTGTTGAAAAATGAAATCATTTCTTAGTCAATGATATTTTCAGCATACGCGTAATGCGCCACAATTCGAATGCTTCCAGTCGGACACTCAAAGTCCAAGATTCGACTCCACAGAGTAAAATGGCTGTATAGCAGGGGAATTTACAGCGTGGAATACTTGCTTTACTGACAATGATGGCAATATGTGATTATCTCAAAGCCAACCAACGCCCTGTATTCAGTCCAGTATTTAAGTATTTTAGTATTTATCCAGTTTAGTATTATCCAGTTTTAGTATTATCCAGTTTTAGTATTATCTAGTATTATTTTAGTATTATCCAGTATTTTAGTATTTCTACTACCTCTAATCGAAACACATTACCCAGAACACATTAAACATTACCCATGTTTGGGTAATACACCCATGTTTGGTATTACACATTACCCGATTGAATTCCTACTGACGACTGGAAAAATTTTTTGAACGCCCAACAAAAAGTCGAAAATTGGGGATAAAGTACGTACAACAGAAACTCACTTTTATTAGCCAGGCTTTACATTTATTTACAATGGTTGGAGAATTTAATTATAATTAACAATTTCCACTATTAGGTAATTGCATAATTTAAGAGCATGTTATTCAACAAGAAAAAAACTATATTACTTATTTAACTTATATGCTTATATACTTATTTAACTTATTTCTGTTGTTTTCTGTTTTTTCTGTTTCTTAAGTATAACTTATTATTGAACTATGTTACTATCTAACCTATATTTGTAAACTTTACATCTATGTAAAAAGTTATATGTAATAAAAACTGAAGAAAAACATGATGAGATATTTGTAATGATAAAACGCTAAACTATTATAATCTTATTTACTTGAAAGATGCGCTGCATGGAGAGCTCCACGATTCACTGGCTGACGGCTTACATGCCATGCCTTATATACCTTTGTAAAAGGAATTATTTATTATTTACCAAAATTTAAATCCATTATGTGCACTATATTCGATGTGAATTTTTAATGATAGGTTTTTATTACTACTACTACATTAATTTACAACCACCATAATCCCGAATTTGAGCCTGTACTGGGAATATCTTATGAACCAGCCAACAGAATTGTTGGTACTTTTCCAAATCAAACAAAATCAATGAAGAAGAGGTACTGTAGTACCTATCCACTAGAAAATCTCCAGTTGAGCCTAAAAAAGACTCTAAAATCAAGAACTAAAATCTACTTAATGGAGGATCGAACAAAAGGGAGTATTAAATTCCCTTTCTTTCATCGAATACTTTCCTGGAGTGAATAAATACTTATATCGACCGATGCAAAGTGACTCAAAAGTGACCCCTAAGTGACTCAAAATAGGTAAATCTCAAAAGAAAGAATTTACTCCAACTGATTTTCAAAAGTATGAGTGATGCACGAGTGTTTCAATTTTTATTGAAATACTCATTCCTAACTCACGAAAACTGTGTTCACCGTTAATAAGATTCATCAGTTCCAATTGCGCTCAAAGAGAATGATCAAAACCCCGTCGTCGTTTTAATTCACTGTCTGCTTGAGCTGAATATATGTATCTGGGCTAACTGAATATTCAACCTCAAACAAGTTTTTAGTTTTCAACGCCCCCAATTCACACCGGAGGCTCCCTTTGCAAATTGCTGAGTGAGTTGGTTAGAACTGTAATTAATTACCTTTCCGGTGGAAGTGTGCTCAAACACCATTACCAACGTCATTTTACTGCATAATACCCTCAATACAGGGACTATCAAAATACGAGAATGATGGCTTTTGGTTAGGAATTCCCGTAATACAAACCAATAACCAACATCAATGTGAATTAATTACTGTATTGCAATAACTACTTAATGTGGTTAGGGTGTATGAGGTTTCACTATGAAAGATAAATTGACAACAATATTAATTTCCAGGTGGTTGGATATGAACTACAAAAGTCGGCGGCTGAGCCGATCGATGCTCACCAGACTAATATCCTTGGCCCTCCTAGCTCATATAACAGGTAATTATTTTTGGAAAATATACTGCTATATAAATTAACGTTGTAAGTTTATGATTCTCAAAGACATTCCACAGTCATGAAGTAATGATCAGAAACATTTATGATGTCGTTAGCTTCAATCTCGGAGCTTTAATTTTAATTTCAACCATTATTATTACTTCATTTGGAATGGAAACACTTGGATAAGAAAAATTGTCAACGCTATAATAATTATGAAATGTGAGATACTACAACCTTCCATTATTATACAACTTCGGTGTTGAATTTATCCAAGTTTTTATTTTTTAAATATGTTTTTGAGAGAGAGAAAGAACATTTATTGTAAAGTTTTGGTTTATTATTTTCAATAATAAGCCTTTGGAATCGAGCAAGAAAAAAAAAATTTTAACCCCCCCTCAAAATTTGATGTTTTACGTTTCAAGGTACGTAGAATCCGAAAATCGAATAAAAAAATTTCCGTCCGTCCGCCGTACGCCGTACGCCGTCCGCCGTACGCCGTCCGCCGTCCGCCGTACGCGGCACTTTTCTTAGCAACACTGGACCGATTTGGTTCAAATTTGGTATATGGGCTCCATTTGGGGTCTAGTTGTGCCGCGAAGCTTTTGGTTGATGTAGGTCACTTCTAAGGGGTGAAAATTAAGGGTTGAAAATTTCAAGAGTGCCCTAGCTCGAAAACTCTCGAAATAAAGGTATCGTTTTTTCACCAATTTTAAATAGTACAGAATTTTTAAAAATTTTTGAGACCACCCGGAGCTCTGTAGGACAAACCGTTCGGTCCCTACGAGTATTTGAAGGTTTTCCTTCGATAAAACAGAATCATGAGTGTGAATCGCAAAAGAGGTCTAATCGCCGTTCAAATTTTATCTGACTAAAATGCGATCGCTGTTCATTTCTTCGATTTGTATACAGTTTTGCCTTCTGCGTAACCAGTAATCAAATTTCCATATCAAGCTTTCTATTTTTCGAATCGAGTGTGAAGCGTTTAGTTCTTTCTAATAAACTTGATTGTGAAGGTGTGAAGCCATTATAGTGTGGTAGGTAGTACCTACCAATAGGTAGGTGTGGTAGGTAAAAAAAATTGGTAGGTAAAACAATGTTTGTAGGTAAAAAACGCTGCAAATCATTGCTCACTGATCAGCTGAGTGAGCTCCGAAGCCATTTTCAATGCTATTGAATGGAAGTGCTCTTCCAGGCGTCTCCAGCATTCGAGGATATCTTCTTCACTCCTCACATCACTGATCAGCTGAGTGAGCTCCAAAGCCATTTTCAATCCTATTGAATGAGGGGCTCTTCCAGGCGTCTCCAGCATTCGAGGAGATCTTCTTCACTCCTCACATCACTGATCAGCTGAGTGAGCTCGAAAGCCATTTTCAATCCTATTGAATGGAAGTGCTCTTCCAGGCGTCTCCAGCATTCGAGAAGATCTTCTTCACTCTTCAGATCACTGATCAGCTGAGTGAGCTCCAAAACCATTTTTACTCCTTTTGAATGGAAGTGCTCTTCCAGGCGTCTCCAGCATTCGAGGAGATCTTCTTCACTCTTCTGATCACTGATCAGCTGAGTGAGCTCCGAAGCCATTTTCAATCCTATTGAACGCAGGAGCTGAAATTTGAGAGGGAAGGTCAAGGGAGAATACAGATGGTGGTAGGTGCTATTGATGGAGAACCAGTGATCTATACAGAAGGATGATCTATACAGAAAATAATAAACCTTTGAGCAATGATTTGCAGCGTTTTTTCATTAAAAATGTTCTGCATGTGTAGATTTTTACACAGCATCTTGATTAGTTTTTTTCTTCAGAGTCTTCACTCAAGTTAGAAGAATCTTTTATTATGACTTTTTGGAGATGAACAAGACAGAACTGAACAGACAGAATTTGAGGGACAAGTGATCGGTATTATCATTCAGTATTACCGCTGGTAAATACTCGGACCTACTAAAATTTACCGGAGAATCTGTAGATTCACCACCTGACGGTCTTTTACAGTAGATAACAGACATACCGATTCAATCTTATGGAAGTATGCATTCGCACTGATCAATTTCACTTTGAAAGCAGACCCAGTGACAGGAATTTCAAAGGCTACAGCGTGGAGAAAACCAGTGAACCGGGCAACGCCCCTGCCAACCCGAAGGCCCTCCCGTCGTGGGCGCTTCCCTCCCAAGTGGGTGAATTAGCTGTCAAGAAGATCAATTTCAATTTGCCCTGAGAACGGGAGAAGAGCAAAAAAAATCGGGAAGGTATTTTTTTCATAGGGTCTCCCCCTCCTGGTCTTCTCTTCCACGAATTCCCCTTAGTTTACTAACGCGATAAATTCCTGAGCCCAATGGAAACGTTATAAAACACGGTGCAAAGAGAAAAAGCCACCGAAAGGGATATGGGGGAGTTGGAGAAAAAAAGAAAACAAATACCTTCATTATTCCTCCGTGAAGTTTTGCTGGATTATGGAAAATCTGATTATTTTCTACACTCACAAAGGAAAGCTGGTCAACACGGGATGAGTTCATATCGATTTGTCGTGGTAACTGACGGCAAAGGCTGAAATGTGCTTTTCCTGTTGTCAGAACTCCTCTTCTTGTATACAATTTGGACAGTGTGGCTTGCACCAGAATACAATTATCTTGTGCCAACTTTATATCAGAATATCAAATTTTTTTCAAATTATAGAGAAAAAAGTTCTGGGGGATAAAAGGTTGATATTGGAGAGGAAATAATTCCCATCTGGTATAGGGGATGAGTTGTTGGAGGAGCTATTGAGGTGCTCTTTCAGAAGGGTGACAGACGTGGATTGTCTGAGAAGTGGACGTTTGGTGATGAGGACGTGGAAATCGTGAACAGGTACTCCTATCTGGTTGTTACATTGACTCCGAGACATTCGTTTTCGAGACACTTCAAGCTAAAGGCTGGATCGGCGAACATGGCCATGAATTTTGTTTGGAAAAGTACATTTGCCAATCCGAGAATTCCACTGACAGCAAAGATCCAAATTTTTGAAGCGATCGTCAGGGCCATCCTGTGCTATGCAGTCCAGCTTTGGGGGTTCAAAGAGTACGCAAGTGTGGATTCTGTACAGCTGCTTCTTATGAAGAGGATTTTTCGTCTCCCATCGCATGCATCAATTGTATTGCCTACCTCGAGACTGAATTGGAGCCCACTTCCGTATTCACGTTGCAGTTGCACCTGAAATTCATCTTAAGGGTTGCAAAGATGCCATCCACTCGGCTGCCTAAGATCGTGGCATTTGAAGTTATCAGGGCGGGTTTGTTTTTTTTTTTTTTTTTTTTGTATTTATTAGATTCAATGAGTCCGTTTACAATAAACATATCTCAATGACAGAATAACAGCACTTTCATTATTACTAACACTTTTCTACAATGCTACTATTCACGGAAGTAGCACTTAAGAGGTTATATTAAATTGCTTGCATTAAAACAAATCAGTCTTGGGCTTACATGGTGAAAGTCTTGAGCTTGAAAAGAAAAATAATGTAGGTGTTATGTGATTATGTCCATGATGTAACGAGGTCGTACTAGTCGCCGTACTTCCGGTATTCTGAATCCGTCAGCGACGAGTGGGTTGAAATGGTCTTCGTTACGTAAAGTAAATATGTTCAGGTGTTTTTGCAGAATTTGAGTCGGAGTGTCCAACTCGAAATCATTGTAAATGGTTTCGTTGCTGACAAACGGAGGTGTGCGTATTATACGACGTTGGAGGATGGAATTTTGTTGTTGCTCCAGTCTCCTAAATTGTGAGCGTGAGCAAGTGCCCCATACATTAATTCCATATATCCATATCGGTCGGATTAGTGTTTTATAAATTACAATTTTATTGTGGAACGAAACGTGGCGACTTCCAAACAGTGATTTCAAACAGGTGACTCTGCTCCGAACTGTTCCTATGAGCTCTGTAATATGTTCCTTGAACGTGAGCCGTTTATCCAGGTAAATTCCTAAATATTTATGGCCGGTTGCTTTTGGTATTTGTTGTCCATGGTAATAGAGCGGCTCAGAGTATTTAAGGTTGTACGTGTATGTCACTACACTGGACTTGAGTGAGTTGACTTTCACCTTCCATTTAGTACACCACTGCCCAAGCACATCGAGGAGGTCCTGTAGTCGGCGTGCTGAAACCACTGAGTCCTCGTGACTCACTGCATAC
This sequence comes from Apolygus lucorum, assembly GCA_009739505.2. Taxonomy (NCBI): domain Eukaryota; kingdom Metazoa; phylum Arthropoda; class Insecta; order Hemiptera; family Miridae; genus Apolygus; species Apolygus lucorum. Next base: position 39,445,504 of record CM019177.2, on the reverse strand, counting down.
ACGAGATCATCTGCATATAATCCAGAGAAGTCTTGGCCGGATGGTAGAGGCATGTCATGACAATATATGGAGTAGAGGTATGGGGCCCAGACGCTTCCTTGTGGTACGGATGCCCTCAATTTTCTCGTCGTAGAGTGTTCGTTCTGGATTGTCACCACAAATGAGCGATCAGTTAGGTAGTGATGTACCATGGTATACAGGTTATTGGGGAGGTGTGGTCGTAGTTTCAGGAGCAAACCTTCGTGCCAGGTTCTATCAAAGGCTTGTTCTACATCAAAATATGCTGACATGCAAAACTGGCGCTTTTGGAATGCATTTTTGATGTAGCTCGTGTATCTTTGTAACTGTAGCGGACATGAGTGTGATCGCCGAAACCCAAATTGCTGGTCTGGTATTAGATGACTCGTGTATAGCTGCAGGTGGGGGAGAAGAAGACGCTCAAATGTTTTAGACAAAACGGACAATAGACTGATTGGTCGGTAGGATGAAGGCAAGTGTGGTGGTTTATTAGGTTTTGGTATCATGCAGATAGAAGTGTGCTTCCACTGCTTCGGAAAATAACCCAATCTCGCACACCATGTGAAGATGTGTGCTAGATGTGCAAATAATTTTCGAGGTCCTCTGAGGATCAGAGGCTGGACGATGAGATCTAGTCCCGGTGCTTTCCGGGTGGGAGTTGAAGTAACTGCTCTTTTAACATCTTTTGGTGGAAAGTAGAGAGGTGGGGAGGGGAAACAGTGATTCCCTGAGTCTTCCGCGTCAATTTGCACTGGGGATTGAATTTCATTTGGGCGGAAGCGCTCTTCAAGCATATCCGCAAAAAGATTTGCCTTTTCTATGGGCAACGTTACCCATCGGGTTCCATCTCTTAATGGAGGGATGCCTTGACTATTTTTCGTTAATACCTTTGTGGCTCGGAATAACGAACAGTCTTTTATCTGTAGTGAGATGAGTTTTTCTCTCAGTTGATCTTGCCGTATGTTAGCCACTTCCACCTTAAGTGCGTTGTTAAGTGTGTTGAAATTACGTTTCTCAGTAGTGTTGCCAGTTCTGATCCATCTCCGTTTAGCTCTCTTCTTGGCGAGCCACAAATCTCGTACGAATGGTGGGAAGTGAATGTTAGGTTTTGGTTTTGGAAGATATGGTGGAGGGAGATGACATTCTAGATATGGAATCGCTAACAACCTCTCGACATTTGATCCTTCACTTCCCAAGACGGATATTGACGCAATACTCATGGGCTTCAGGGATGAGAAGAGAGCATGTCACAGAGATAGTAACAACTCATGTACACTGTATCGTGAACTAGACCCTGCGGTGAAGTGCGCAAGTTTGCTCAGGGATACAAGGCATTCCATGAATACTTTGAGATGGATGTTCAGGTTGCGCTCTGAGGTGATTTATTTGAATGCGAAACCCATCTGCCCTCGGAGAGATGCACAATGTGCAGCCTGGGAGAGCTGGAGACGACATTCCACTTCCTGTGCAGGTGTCTGGTGTTGGCGGAGTTTAGATGTCGTGCACTTGGTAAAGTAAGTCTGTCGCGCGATGAGGCAATTGATCTCCTTAATGATCCTCAGGCCTAGAATAAATTGGCATATTATTGTAATTTGGTTTGGCCATACCGCAGAATGCTCGTTAGGGAATTCAATTACTAAGTTTGCTCTACTAAACGAGTATAAATTGGAAAGTTCACTTTGATTTTAATATTTTATTTTGCTTTCATTTTCAATGCAATTTTAAGTATGCTACATCTAAATATTATATTATAAAGTCCGATCTTCCGGCAGGCGGCTCTAAAGAACCATGTCGTAAAGTTTATTTTGCAATTGTAATTGATATTTTTGAGTTAAATATGTCAATTTTTAAATAAACCATTTTTTTCTTCTTATTCTTTCTTCTGAGGTGCTTATAGCAGCAGATTTTAAGAAAATGAAACTAATCACGGAACAATTTTTGGAAAAATGAAACTAATCAAGGAAAATTTTGAAAATAATTCATTAAACCAAAGTAACGCACACTCCACAATTAAGAACAACGGATTGAACTAGAATTATCAACATTAATTCAAAATCTTCCACAAACCTTGCCTCAGAACTCCTCTTCTTGTTTAAAATTTGGACAGTGTGGCCTACACTAGAATAAAATTATCTTACAAATGTTAATTTGTAGCTCTACGCAACCCTTAATCCTTACAGCTTTTTTTGACAAAATATTAGTCACATTTTTCCGACCTCAGAGCCACTGTAGTTGAAGAGCAGGATTGAAAATAACGAAGCCAAACTCTTAAAAAACTAACCATCGCAGCAATAAATTATTGCCCTATCTCAGTTATCTCAAACTACCAACAAGGCTGTTACATGTTAGATAATTTATAATTATGCTACTTTAAATTATTTTTACACTTACTAATTATATCTTTACGCCTATGATATTCTACGTGAGAAACCCATGCTGCTCATTCAACTTGGCAGATGGGTTATGGAATTGGGTTATGGATACGAGGAAGCTATGTGACACACCCACCTGGCGGACTTTTTTCCGTGTAACAAAATTTTTCGTGACCACCTGCGGTAAAATCCAAGTCAAAAGAATTTTACCGCAGGTGGTCACGAAAAATTTTGTTACAAGGAAAAAAGTCCGCCAGGTGGGTGTGGCACATAGCTTCCTCGTATCCATAACCCGATTGTATAGATGATCCGATGGATAGTAACTAATCCAAAACCATCAATCTCTAAGTGCCTTAACTACCTTCATAGGGGACCATCTACACGCCAACCCGCACAATCTCCGAAAATTCCATCAAATTCGGGTGTAAAAAGTAGGATTTATTACATTTACAAGGTTTTTCGTTTGCGCGTCCGCAGGAGCTACTATCTATCCTGGTGCAATGATTTTCATAGGGGACTATCTACACGCCACCAGCACAATCCCTCAAAATATCAGCAAAATCAGACAATAATGTCACACAGTTTTGCCCGTTACAAGGATTTCATGGAAAAAAATACAATTTTGATTTTGGAGAACAATTTTTTTTTTCAACCTTGAAAAACCAAAGATTTTGATGGATCATTAATTTTGAGAAAAACCAACCGTGAATACAAGCATGGTAAAAATATTAAGATGGCGGACTCGATAGTTTTCTATGCACTCCCCTGGTGAGGCACTTGAAAATAACGACGAACGAAGGCGGTCTTTGACAGGCCAAAGCCCTTTAAACGTTTTTTCTTCTCTTCACCCAGAAGCCCTTGTGGCGTCCTCTCAAGTCAAGTACCTATGTAATTATTCAATGAGACAGCCCTCAATTACTGAAGCGACGCTGATGCAAACAAGTGGATGATTCACAACTTAACTCGAGGTGATTCTTTGACAGGTCGTTGGCGTTTTTTGTTTTATTTCCCCACTCTGACCAGTGAGGGGAATATTTTATGTTCAGGCGGAGTAATTTTCCAAATCGATCTCACCATCATCATACCAAAAGGAGCATACATTTTGAGTTTATATTAAGGTGTATAGCATCTTTGATTCATGAAGTACCTACACTATACGAGAGGGTAGTAACACAACTACAATTTTTAACTTAAAATCAGTTCACCATTCCAATAACACGTCGTATGATAATAGGCGTTCACTTCCTGCGGCGATTTCAAAAGCTGATGCGGGTTGCCGCTGCCACCTCGGGGTTAGTGGATGATTCTCGACGTCCTTATTAAGCTACTGGGAGTTTGACGTTGACAATCCGAGTCGGAATGAGGTGTCATTTCATTCTCTATAACTCTGAGGTTTTTAAGTACAGGTAATTATGTTTGTTGATAAATATTTCCGTCGGTTTACTGAAATGTGAGACCCCGACAAATTGCCAGCTTGGTAGCAATTGCCTGTGCACGTTAACTAAGAAATTCACCTACGGTAAGTGTGAAGCAGCCAAATGACCTTCAAACAGAGGTCTCATCAAACTACATAATAGCGAATGTCATTTTTTCTCCTTATTACTTGATTCTTTGATCAGCCGTACCAACCATTCTGGACCGATATTGCTAAGGCTTGGCACATAAAAGAAGTTTGAGGGTTTAGGTGTTTGTACGATCATGGTAACTTCTCTCCTATTCATCTTGAAGGGCTAAATTCAGGTACAACCCTTTCAGAGATCTCTCCAACTCACTGTTCCATCGAACCACTAATAAGACTCTGTCATGCTTATTGATCTTTTTTTATTTATTCATGACCGTTAAGGGGGTCTCAGTCGGTCGCCGTTCGTTCTTAGTATTTCGCAAAATTTAAGGCGCAAAAACTTAAAAAGTTGTACCTAAATTTGAAATTTTAAAGGATTTTAGAAATTTATAAGTGCACGGTCCTAGGAAATTGACAAACTGTGATATTGCCACCGGAATCATCTAAGTCGAACAATAATTGCCAATGAAAAATGGAAAAACTACTGAATAAACAGTTTTTCCCACGTTTTCCTAAATTTTTCTGGCAATTATTGTTTGATTTTGATGATTCCAGCGGCAATATTTCAGTTTTTATATCCCCAAGGCCCATGCACTAATGAATTTCTAAACTCCTTGAAAATATCAATTTTAGAAACATTTTATGCGAAAAACATAACAGAAATTAACGGTTTTCCCATTTTTTCTGACAATTATTGTTCGATTTTGATGATTCCACCGGCAATATTTCACTTTTTCCACTCCCTAGGGCCGTGCACTAATGAATTTCTAAAATCCTTTAAAATTTCAAATTTAGGTACAACTTTTTAAGTGTTTGCGCCTTCAATTTCGTGAAATACTAACCCGGAACGAGGAACTAACAGCGACCGACTGAGACCCCCTTAACAATATAACATACTGACACAATAACACTGACACAACAATATAACATACTGACATAACTGACATATTGACCATATTGACTATGGGTAGCTGCTTATAATATGAAAATATTTCGTTCAAATTAAGTCATAGTCCTTAGAATGGAGATATTTGTCTTGTTGATACATCACAATGTATCAACGAAATGACAAAAAACGTATCGAGGGCGACTCAACCTTAGCACTGGTGGAGGCGGAGACAGGTCTTATGCTACTAGTGGGTTGAAATGGTCACGATTGTTGCGAATGAAAGTGCTGGTGTATTTGACGAGGGGTTCAGAGGGCGTGAGGATTTGAATAGGATAGCTCCGTACTCCGAATTTGAATTGGGAAGCTCCGTACTCTCAGAAATCAAAACTTCCACTCTCATACATCGTTTCATAGTTGTTTTTGACATAATACTCGTATGTCAAGACATATTATGTCTTTTGGCTGGGGGTCAAGGAATTTTTCGCGACACTTTTTTTTGCCCCAAAAAATGCAACGCTGCAACCATTAAGTAAAATCATAGCTACATATCTTAATACCTATTGATATGAATAGAAAACCTTTTGAATAAATAAGGCTTTATTCAGCTATAAATGTCAGCATTATAAATTTTATAATATAAAATGAAAGTAGAAAACGGAGAAAATAGAATTTGGATGGGACACGTCAGAAGCGAAACATATGATTAATTTGGAAAATGAAATAATAATAAACTTAGTGAATCATATCACCTATATTACGTGCGATCGGAGAATTTTTTTTTAGAAGAAAAAATCTGTTTATTCATTGAAAAAGGAATAGTTAGGTACATAATATGTACCTAACTATTCCTTTTTCATGGATATGTTCATGGTTTTAGGTGTAATTTGAAAATTAAAATGATGAAATAAAATACACACAAGATATTATCTTGTGTGTATTTTATTTCATCATTTTAATTTTCAAATTACACCTAAAACCATGAACATATCCATGATCTATTGTTTTTCCTCTAAGGGAGAAATTTCTTCGTGTACTTTCGAGAGTAAACTTACCTACACGAGTTTCCTTAGACATCACTTTGATTACGATCACGCCACTAAAACAGAGCTTTTTGACATGGATATGTCTTTTGTCTGGTTTAACATCGATATGTCTTTTGGCTGGGGGTCAAGTTTCTCCTCCTGTTTTGCTAAACATCCGATATACAAGCACAAGAACACTTCTTCATCCATGGATACAGCAAGCAGTACAAATATTGACATTGATATGTCTTTTGGCTGGGGGTCAAGGAATTTTTCGCGATACTTTTGTTTGAAACAAAAAATGCAATGCTGCAACTAGTAATCAAAATCTACATATCGGTAGCTATGAAGCAAGGTTCTCTAGAATACTGCAATAAACATTACGTGCGATCGGAGAGTTAGGTAGGTACAAGTAATTAGGAAGGTACATATTATTCATTTCTTCTATTTTTATATTTCTTCAAAATTCTGTTTATTCATTGAAAAAGTACTAGGGTAGGTGTACATATCTTGTGTGTATTTTATTTCATCATTTTAATTTTCAAATTACACCTACAACAATGGACATATCCATGATCTATTGTTTTTCCCTCTAAGGGAGAAATTTCTTCGTGTACATACTTTCGATTTAATCAGTGTTAATAACCTAATTTAAAAAAAGGTCATGCACAATTTGAATAAATGTAAAAATTTTCTATTTCTTAAATCAACATTGGGCTTATAGTAGGGTGGGCACGCTCAATAGCTCGATTTTGCTCGAATGAAGAAGGCAGTGTTCATCAACTCATAATATCTACATCAAAAATAATAAATATGATCATGATCCAGTTCCACAAGGGTGAATCTACGACGGTGCTGTTCAATACTACAATCAATTATATACAAAACAATTCGTCATGTTCATGTTATTCTGAACTAACAAACTTGGCAAACTTTTTTTTAGTGTAAAGGTTTGAAAGGATCACAACCCATGAACTCACAAGCATAGCAACATATCGATAAACTTCTGTTATTAATATTACTTATGTTAAATTAATAACTAACGTTATTCAAACCCCATATAACTCATGTACGAGTATAAAGGTATATTAATATAAACACATACCTAAATCAACTCCAAGCCTTTTCCATTATTACGCAGTTTAACGAGGAAACACATTAGTAATTCATAAAATCGTTCATAATTTAGGACATTGTTCCATGAATCTATAAACTAATTAAGTTGATTAATTAAGTTGATTAATTAGTTAGTTGTTGTTCCGTGATGGTCAACAGTAGATGATGTTAATGGGGACTTTGAGAATATAGTAATCCGTATATAATATATTTTACATTAATCTCTTGGGTTTCTTCCAAACTTCTAGTTTATGCGGAAACTCTTCACTCGAATACCTCGAAGCTGGTAGGTATAAAATATACTGAAGCACGAGTACCCTTCATAATTCGTAGGGAGGTAAAGGGATTTTCTTCCATAGTAAATACGAATTATAGGAATATTATAACGTGTAGAAGTTCCAACAACATGCATGAGGGAGGTAATATGCCAAGTAAACCAGGGAGAAAATATGAAGAGAGTGGATTGTGCTGGTTGATAAGGGAGTGGTTGAACGAGAAAGTAATACGCGGATCCCCCAACAGGAAGTTTATTCGATCGATAACGTTATTAATACGCTGAGCAAAATGTATTCTCTACTATCAGTTCAGGAACTGAGTTATCCCGGCGTACGGAATGGGCCGCTAACCCAGTGGAGTACAATAACAATAAAAATGTGGACCAACAAAGGTCGTTTATGCGAGAATAAATTCGTGAAATCCGAGATATTTGAACTAGCAAGTCCGTGTTTTCCTACCAATGAAAGCTTTCCTGCTGTTAGTAGGTTACGTAGAGTATTCGGCGCTATTATCCGTTCCTACTCAGTTTCTTAACCAGGCTAATATTTTTATTTACGTGAATTTTTACGGGTGTATGTACAACTAGTTACTTACTGAGAAGTCCTTTCATTCAAGTTTTCCCTCGCCCAACTGATGATCTAATACAATTATTGTTTACCTACCTTATTGGAGAAACTAACGACGATGTTTTTACATCAAAAGGGTTCTCCAATTTGGAGGGTTCTCCAGGTAAAATTTGAACGGAGATTAGGCCTTTTGCGATTCACACTCGTGTTTCTGATTTATCGTATGTCCAACCCTTAAATTCTCGTAGAGAGCGGACGGTTTGTCCTACAGAGCTCCGCGTGGTCTCAGAAAATTCTACCAATTCTATACTATCTTTAATTGATGGAAAAACAATACCTTTATATCAAAATTTTTTGAGTTAGAGCGTTTTTAAAATTTTAAAATTCATCTTTCGACCCCAGAAGTGACCTACATGAACCAAAATCTTCGGGGCACAACTAGACCCCAAATGGAGCCTACATACCAATTTTCATCAAAATCGGTTAATGCTAGGTGGAGAAAGTGCCGCGTACGGCGGACGGACGGCCAGATTTTGGTTCATTATTTTCAATAATGAACCTTTGGAATCGATCAAGAAAAAAAATTTTTAACACCCCCTCAAAATTTGTTGGTTTACGTTTCAAGGTACGTAGAATCCAAAAATCGAATAAAAATTTGGCCGTCCGTCCGCCGTGTGCGGCACTTTCCCCACTTAGCATTGACCGATTTTGATGAAATTCGGTATGTAGGCTCCATTTGGGGTGTAGTTGTGCCCCGAACATTTTTGTTTCATGTAGGTCACTTCTAAGGGTTGAAAAATCAATTTTGAAATTTTGAAAACGCCCTAACTCAAAAATTTAGATATAAAGGTGTTGTTTTTACATCAATTTATGATAGTATAGAATTTTTAGAATTTTTTGAGACCACGCGGAGCCCTGAAGGACAAACCGTTCGCTCCCTACGAGAATTTGAGGGTCGGACGTACGATAAATCAGAAACACGAGTGTGAATCGCAAAAGAGGCTCTCCGTTCAAATTATAGCTGACCGAAATGCAATCGATGTTTTTCTTCTTGTTGGATGGTTGGTGGCTTTGCAGACGAGTGATCTATATAGAAAAATAATAAACCATTGTGTAATAATTTGCAGTGTTTTTATTCGAACTTTGGATTCTATGTACCTTGAAACGTAAAACAACAAATTTTGAGGGGGTGCTAAAAAAAAATTTTCTTGTTCGATTCCAAAGATTCATTATTGAAACTAATAAACCAAAAAGTCCTTCAAATGGGTGTGGCATATAGCTTTCTCGTATCCATCACCCGATTGTATACATGTTCCGATGCGTTGTAACTAATCTCAAAATATCAATCTCTATGGATTTTTCTCTACCCTCATAGGGGACCATCTACATGTCAACCAGCTCAACCCCTGAACATCAAATCGAATTCTGGAAGAAGATGTAGAAGTTAGCTTTTAGGAGGATTTTACGATAGAGCATGAAACATTCCTTCCGCCACTCAGAAGATATACTTGAGGATCCACTTAGGATTCAGTCAAATGTTTCCTTTATCTCGTCATGAGTTTGTTACAATTTTTTCTATTTGAAACGTACCAAGAGGCAATATTTCTACTTCTAAAACCTAAACAATAATCTCCTTGTCACCCCGAACTCTTATTGGTTGAAAATTGAAAAATAAAAAAAAGTGTTCTCCAAAATTAAAATTTTCACTCGTGATTTTGGAGAATAATTTTTTAAACTTGTAAAGTGAAAACAATTCTTCAGCTACCTTCGTAGACGGAAGCAATAGCCACATACAAATCCGTTTGAGACCATGAGTACTTATAAATTTATGTGAGGGGGAGGAACGGAGGGTTATTTAGAGGCAAGCGCACTGTAGTAATTTAGAGGCATGTACGCCCCAATTCTCAACCTATCTGCGTTTTTCTTTTTCATTCGACTCAGATAACTTCCCAGTTGCATATTACGTCACCAGAATATCGAAATTTGAGTGGAGAGTAGGCAAGTGGCAGGATAATATTCACAAACTATACAATTTATCAATATGTCGGTTCCCAGGCTTACTAATGGTACCCAAGCATTAAGATTGAAAGAATATTATCATTATAGGTACTTCGTCCCACCATGGAACAAATCAGTGGTGCCACCATGATACCAGGACAGCAGAAAGCGCGTATTTCTGGGTTTCGGTGTTCCACCTTGAATACGGATGAGATCTTGAACGGACAACTAGCAAAACTAACAAGTGAAAGTTCGTCGTTAAGATGTATTGCAGCTGTGGTGCAAGACTGGCACCGGTGAACGAGGAGGGAGGGGATCGAATTACTCCTGTTTGTTAATGTGCCAATAAATGAATTTTAAATTTGAATTTTGAATTATTATGTAGGGTATCGTAGATCATGGATTTTAAAATGCTGTTCCATAAGATGATCCAGTGATAAGTAGCACAATCCTTGAAAATTTCAACGAAATCGGATGAAAAATTTAGAACTTATGACTGTTACAAGGAAATTACCTTTTGCGCATGTGCGGTAGCTACTATCAGTCGGTAACTCCGGAAATCAGACAATAACTTCGTATAGTTTTGCCCGTTACAAGGATTTAATGACAGACACGCAGACACGAAACCAAAATTGTTCGAGACGGTCTGAAAGGTAAAACGCGAGAGAAAATTTTGATTTTGGAGACATTTTCGTTATAACCTTGAAAAGTAAAAACAAATCTTCCGCAACTTTGGCAGACTCGGAAGCAATATTAGTTTTATCGCTTATAACTGATAAGCTGCGAACTACCTAACAGTTGATAGGACGTCTCCCGTAATGCATGCAATACTAAGCAATATGTTGTAGTGCCTAACTCCTCCACCGACTTCATTATTTACGTACATTTACCCTTTAGTTTTTTTTATGAAGCCCAAGAGAAAAGCAATCTGCACCATGGTGGCAATACATTTGGAAGACTTCATTTTACGTAGGTACTATAATTTATCTTCCCTTTATCCGGTCCTAATTGGCGAACTGAAAGGCTTTTGACTGTATTTGGTAAGCGGCTTATCGTTCGGAATGGAAAAAAATTCGAAAGGCTCTAGTAAAAATGAGATTACGCTGACCAATGGGATTACGGATTTTATTTTGTTCGGTTGAATCGTCCAAATTTGACTGTTCCTTCGATATTAAAATTTAATTTTCCGTTGGAATTGGATCACTCGATAAGCCAACCAGAGATATTGAATTTTTTTACACCAACAATATTTCGTTTGAGGTTCAGAATAACGGTACTGAAATTAACTCGAATACCTCTTTTCTCCTCAACTGCCAGGAGTTAGATTTCCAGTACACGTAGGTTTCAATTACAAAACTGGAACAGGATTGACGTATCCACCATTGTATTTATGACACAACGACTGCCAATACGGGTCCTCATTCTCAAATTTTGTGAAGTAAGATGAATGCCAGGCCAATGAATTGCCTCAATTGTGCTACAGTTTATGGAGAAGTAGCATACATTTATTTTTCCCCTATATTTTCACTATTTTTCAAACCCCCCCCCCCCTCAAAATTTGATGATTTACGTTTAAAGGGATGTAGTGTAGAATCCTAAAATCGAAGTTTCAAAAATCCGTCCCTCTGCCGTATGCCATATGTTGTAGCACTTTCCTTAGTTACCATGGTCCGAATTTTATGAAATTTGGTACATTGGTCAAGTTGTACGTACGGGATGATTCTTGAAGGACCAGCTGTCTCCTGGGCAGCGAATTTATTCAGGAAAAATTATTGAAAAAGAGGAAAATTAAAGGGAAACCGAAAAAAAGAACTCACCTTGCTGGCATGCGTAGGATTCCTGGTTCCCGGAGCGACTAAATAATATGAAATATTATTGATTCGGGAACCAGGCATCCTACGCATGCCAGCAAGGTGAGTTCTTTTTTCGGTTTTCCTTTAATTTTCCTCCTATAAAATTTTTATATCGAATAAGTGGAGGGGGTAATAGAGATGTAGGAAGGATTTGAGGTAGATGTTATCTACCTACTGTTCAAGTGAAAAAGACCGGACGCAAACCAGAGGGTTAAGTTACCTACCAAACCGTAGATACTTTTAAAGAAGAACTTCGATAGGCGGTGGCTCTAGTGTAGAAAATTCGCTTTGACAAGAAATTCACCCCGATTCCGATTCACAACTTTTGAAAAGGCGAGAGGAAGGTTGCGCGTGGGCTCTACTCATTCAGCGTGCGAGATCGCAGATGGAACTGAACTGCCAGTACAATCAACCTTGAAGGACAGGCGTTGAAGCGGGGACAGCTAAGATGATCACTCGATCAATCGATCATACCTCCAATCAACAATAACAACAAATGTAAATAACTGGTTCATCCACTAGTTATGCTGAAAAATAGGGGTTGTAATTTTCAAATCTCCCTAGTTCGAAAACCCTCGACATAGAGGTGCTATTTTGCTATTCTTATCTTAAAGAGAATTGAATTTTCAGAATCGAATGAGACCACCCAGAGCTCTATAGGACAAACCGTTGGCTTCCTAAGAGGTCTCAAGGGTTGAACTTACGATAAATCAAAGCACGAGAGTGAATCACAAAAAAGGCCTAATCTACGTTAAAATTTTAGCTTCTATGCGGACTTCCACGTTTTATGCGGACTAGTGTTCTTGTTCCGTGTAGAATTTCATGTTACACTGATTTGTGTTTCCTTACCAACCGAAAACCAAATAACCTAATGAAGGCACCCACAATTCTCAGATCGCGATGTTTTTGCTAGTAGGTGGTATTGATGACTCAAAAGCCGTGTTGGTGAACAGGGATCACTGATATCCAATTTGATCTTGCCCTCATTTGACTAATCCGACTTTTTGGGTTATTATCTTATAATGAACCTTTGGAATCTAACAAGAAACAAAAATGTAACCCTCCCTCAAAATTTGTTGGTTTACGTTTTTAGGTAGGTACGTAGAATCAGAAAATCTAATAAAACTTTTGCCTTCCGTCCGCCGTATGCGGCACTTTCCTCAGTTACCTTGGGCCGATTTTGATGAAATTGGTATATGGGCTCCATTTGTGATCCAGGGAAAGCTTTTGGTTGATTTCAGTCACTTCTATGGGTTGAAAAATAAGGGCTGAAAATTTCAAAACGCCCTAGCTCAAAAACTTTCAATATAAAGGTATTGTTTTTCAACAATTTAAAGTAGTATTGCATTTTTATAATCTAATGAGATCAACCAGGACAAATAGCTTGCTCCCTATGAGAACTTGGTTGGGCTTAAAGATAAATCCTAAAGATAAATCTTTATTCAAATTCTTGGTGATCAAAATGCGATCGTTGATCGTTTCTTTCTTCGAGTTGTACTCAGTTTTGCGTCCTTAGCAACCACTATTCGAATTTCCTTATGAAGGCAGTCACAACTCGAATTGGTTGTGAAGCGTTTACTTCTTCAAAATGAATTTTCAAAATCTTTTTTTTTTTTTTTCAATTCACCCTTCGACATTTCTTTTGCTTCTTTTTCATTTGTCTGACTGATGATCGATTGAGACCCATCTCAATCTAGGGGCTCTAAGTGATCACTTAGTAATGGTACCACACCACATACAGCTTCCGATGAGACGATCGGTTCGTCAGCCCTATGCCGTCAAGATGATGGGAATAGTGTGATCAGTTCTTCTTCCTGAAGCTGCATATTCCAAGATACTCGTATATGAAGAAGGTTTTCGAAAGTGTAAAATTATACCAACTTTCGATCAAAATTATTGAGTTGCTAATAAGAGTCCGCACTCCACGGTTTCCTGGCAGGTAACTTCTTCTAATGGGTAAAACACTCTTTTCCATACTTCAAAGAGGTTTTTTACTCTCGAAAAAAGAGAGAGCGGTTGTGTAAAGGTAAACTAAAGATCACGACTCTGGTTATTAGATCGTAAGTGTTGTTGACAGGGAGCGATAGAATGGGAGAACGGGCTGGGGAGCCTAGCTATAAGACGGGGCGTAAGACCAGGGAAGAGGGAAGGCGACGCGACGGTTTATTAGAAATTTATGCCTCCGCTCGGTATAGAAAAAACCTTACAAGTCAAGAAAATGGTGGACCCGGGGTGGGGGTACACAGCAGTGAAAAAGCGAATGAGATGAAAGGGAAAAAAAGGTGTAAAGCTTCCTGCGGAGCAGAAGTGTCTTCGCAGGGCTTCTCAGCTTCCAAGCTTTTTGAGTGTAGTTGAGAAGGCGAACATGTTCCCAGAATATGAAACTTACTTTTGTATCACATTGGCTTTTAGCGACAACCTAAAGAAGTAAGATTTATAAAATTCAGTTAAAAATAAATACGTTCAAAACCCAGTACCTAGCATAGGTATATATATAATTCTAACTCAGAATATGATAAAGGTGAATTTTTTTGGTTTAAATGTACAATCATCACGAAGATTTTGACGGTTTTTCAAATTCTCATGCATCAACACAAAAAATTGTTCCCGATTCAGTTGACAAACTTGAACTATTCCACGGCTACAGTGACTCCCACCGATCGATCTTGGAAATGAATCAGTAATTATCATGAGACAACCCCGAACTACCCCTAAAATTTGAGCAGAAGCGTCATGTCTTGGGAAGTCGGTGTTCCTGGAAACTCATGTTTGTGTGTGAGCACCCGCTGCTATATTATAAGTCTTATGCATAGAAATTCGAAGGGGACTGTCTAGGTGGTAAACTGTAAAATACCCTTAGGTCGTTCAGTAATTATATATTCTGACTGGTTGAACAGTTCAACAGAATTGTTTTCTTTGAAAAAAAAAATCCGTTAAGAATTTGTGAAAGCGTAAAATTTCCAGACTATGAGTTTCGCACAATATCATTTCATGTGAAAATGCTACCTAATCTTTTGGTTTATTATTTCTAATAATAAGCCTATGTGATCGTATCGCAAAAAAATTTTATAACCCCCCCTCAAACTTTGTCACTTTACGTTTCAAGGTGCTTAGAATCCAAATTTGCAATGTCCGTCCGCCGTCCGCCGTCTGGGCCATAAAAGGCCTTAGAATCGGTCTAAAAAACCCGTTCTTTTGCACATAGACTCCATTTGGGGTCTAGTTGGTCCTAACGTCGAACTATTCCGATCGCTTAATTCGTATAGAAGTTATGGGCAAATAACCGGCCAAAAAAGCTGAATCGGCCACTTAGAATTGACAGATTTCGATGAAATTTGGTATGTAGGCTCCATTTGGGGTCTAGTCGTGCCCCGAAGATTTTGGTTAATGTAGGTTACGTCTAAGGGTTCCAAAATAAATTTTGAAATTTTGAAAACGCCCTAACTCAAAAAATTTTGATATAAAGGTATTGTTTTTCCTTCAATTTAGGATTCTATAGAATTTTTAATATTTTTTGAGACCACCCGGAACTCTGTAGGACAAATCGTTCGCTCTCTACGAGAATTTAAGATTTGGACGTAATCAGAAACACGAGTGTGAATCGCTAAAGAGGCCTAATCTCCGTTCAAATTATAGCTGACCAAAATACGATCGATGTTTTTCTTCATGTTGGATGGTTGGTGGCTTTGCAGACGAGTGATCTATAGAAAAATAATAAACCATTGTGTAATTATTTGCAGCGTTATAATAATAAATACAATGAGATTCGATATGGATGGTTGCTATAAGCCCTATTTTAGTACTACTTACAGAAATTATCTGCATTCAACCCTATATCCGATGTTTCAAGGACGAAGATATCGCTACCCAGACTGTAATTCAAACTGAAACTCGTTTCAGTGGAGTAGAGTGTAGATAAAAACAAATGAACTACGGAAAGCGCGAAAAGGTCTAAAAAACGGACTACGATAAAATACAAAGAAAACGAATTCGCCAGGCATTAAAAGTCACCTCAGTGCCTGCAATGTAAAAGAGCTCATTTAGGGTGAATCAAATCGCTGTTGCAGAAGGAAGCTAATAAAATAAAAGGGAGAGAGGCGGCGAGAGGGAATAGGCAGTAAATTTTCTTTGAGAAAAAAGGAGAGAGGAGAGGAGAATGTTCTTATCAGTGGAACTGTAACTGTGTTGTAAATATCTTGGCAAAGAGGATTTGGTTAAGAGTCCCCTCTATTAGCGGGAAAGGGTAGAAGGATTCTTCAGGCATTACTTATTTTATTCTGGATGTTGGCCAAGATCTTTTTTTTTCGCCTTGCCGTCTACCGGAGTAGACGTTCTTGGTTCATCCGCTTTTCCACGGTGGGGATTCCACCCCAGGCGAAGCTCCCGCGGTAAGCTCTACCTATCTTTTCAGAGGTCCTTCTCAGAAACATTTAACCTCCTGCCGGCAGTAGACTGTCATCGGGCCAATTGAAGCCTCGATCGGATGAGCTAGTACCGGAGGAAAAAAATATATGTAATGAAAAAGAAATAAGGTACGTTCGGAAGTCTGTAATAGGCTTTGCATGATGGAAAATCCTCGAGAGCACGATCGGCTTTCCGATTCCCTTGATCCATTACTTAGCTATCCCAAGAGTTGTCATTCATATCTTATCAGTTGTCGTGAGCTATAGTGATTTACTGTTCCCCAAAGCTGTAAAAGATCATGTCTGGAATTATTTGTTAAACTCCGAGTTTAGAGTACCTGGTCTATAAGTCCGTCATTCTGTACTTTCAGATTTGTAAAGAAGATTAGAAGCTCCTCATATAAAAACCATGATCAATGTAACAGTTTTACGAATAATGTATTGTACAAGTTATTTTCGTTCATTAGGTTTTTCACATTAATAACTAAATAAAATCAAAATTGAACTGTTTATCAATATAGAATGGCAGCTATCTGACAATCGCATTTTAAAATAACCTCTCGATCCTGGCATATACCTACTGTTTAGTTACCTTATACTCACTTCGTCGTTCCTCTTCTACCAGTCGCTCCGAGTCATACCTTCCACACTGGGCAAAATCAAACTCATGAATATGATTAAGATTTTTGATCACAGGAATATGTTTCTGTGATTATGATTAATTCTAAATTCGAATTCACGGACAGAAAATCTGTGATTAATTACAGAAATAATACGATTAAAATGCACGCACTATGAGTATGATTAAAATTGTAAGGAATGATAGGATTAATCTTTTTTAAAATTGTGATTAATCATAGGATTTTGTAATTAATCATGGGAAAATATAATTAATCATTCAAAATTGTGATTAATAATGCAAATTTTGAATAATCATAGAATTCTCTCATTATGTATGGAAAAATTTTGATTAATCACAATTTTCCCATGATTATTCCTATTATTCCTGTGATTATTCACACATTTCCTGTGATTAAGAATGTACTCTTAATCATACTCCGTGGTTATGATTTTATTCATACTCTTGGTGTGTGAATACGAATTTAGTCTTGATCATAATCACAGAAACATATTACTGTGATTAAAAATCTTAATCATATCCATGAGTATGATTTTACCCAATTCTGCCACACTCCGGAGGTGATTCCAAATGTTGGTTCATGCCGAAGTTGAATGTTTATTGGCAATTATTCGGAACTCTACCGAATAATACTATTATAATAATTTACGAAGTGTATTGGCCATTATTCGGATCATTACCTATGTAAAGATTGTCACTTAGATCAAATTTGGTACAGCTATAAAGATGTATTAAGATATTTAAAAACTTCTGCCAAGTGGGTGTGGCACAAAGCTTCCTCGTATCCATAACCCGATAATATAGATGATCCGATGCATAGTAGTTAATCTCAAAACACCAATCTCTAAGTACCTTTCTCTACCCTCATAGGGGACCATCTACACGCTAATCTGGACAATCCAAGAAAATTTCATCAAATTCGGATGAAAAATGTAAACGTTATGGCTGTTACAAGGATTTTACGTTTGCGCATGCGCAGAGGCTTCTGTAAATTTTAAGGTCTTGATTTTCATTGGGGACCATCCACAACTTACTACTTAAAATTTACAGAAGCCTCTGCGCATGCGCATACGTAAAATCCTTGTAACAGCCATAACATTTACATTTTTCATCCGAATTTGATGAAATTTTCTAGGATTGACCAAATTAGCGTGTAGATGGTCCCCTATGAGGGTAGTGAAAGGTACTTAGAGATTGGTGTGTTGAGGTCAACTACTATGCATCGGATCTTCTATACAATCGGGTTATGGATACGAGGAAGCCATGTGCCACACCCACTTGGCAGACTTTTTTTGTTAACATTGAATCGGTCTGGGTGCTGTTCCCAGCCGAATAATCATTATGAGCCGGTATAAGAAGAAAAAATTAATTATTCACCTACCAACTTATTTTAAAATTTTAAATTTAGTTGGTCGATGAATATTTTATACAAATTAAAAATCTGCAACAAACTTTTAAAAAAGTTAGTTTTAAACATTTAAATTAAAATTGTATTCCAAAAGGAAAGTCAATTACAACTTTGTTTCAGCTAGAAGCACTAACCAAACCAAACCTCCAGGTTCAAACCATTCAGGTTAAATTCAAAGTTACGACCTCGACGTGTTCACTTATCAACTCGTCTAAAGAAAAATGTCCTTTTCAAATATCACCGTCTAGCGTACCTGGCAGCTCTGTGATGTGTCACGCAATAAAAGAAGGAAATGCTCAAAGAGCAGGTCGCAGCAATATATCAAGCACCCGCATGATCCATGCGGAATCTAGCCATGTACATAAAGTGAATTAGGTCCCGGACAGCTGCAGTGGTTACTACCCTGAATCCCTTAAATCTCAAGCATTCCATCTCTGCCGTCGGTATTTTTTTTATATGCTCCGTTCCCCAACATTTAGGGTTCCGAGGGGTGTTTAGGTTTCTCAAAGTCAGATAAATCATGCAGCTCTCCTGCCAAGTCTCCATGGTTTTATGATGGGAATTTTTTTCTTTTAGCTTCCTTTTCGATAACTCTAATAAAATTTATTCATGACACGTTTTCTCGCGACACGACGTTCTACGAATAAAATCATACTAAATTGCAGTGTTTTGTTACACCCATGGTGCTCTATTATAGATGAGCCAGATCCAACTAATATCAGAGTTTTAATATTTTCTGTATAGATCACCCTTCTGTATAGATCCCTCCCTACCAACCATAGGTACCTACTACCTACTACCGTATTTTTGAAAATTTCAACCCCAACCACCAACCAAATGGAAATGAAGGGTGATAAGGCTGGTAGGGAGTGATCTATACAGAAGGGTGATCTATACAGAAAATAATAAACATTTGGGCAATGGTTTGCAGCGTTTTTTTTTTTACCTACCAACTTGTTTTTACATACCAGCCACACCATACTGCCTTCACACCTTCACAATCAAGTTTAGGTATTTGAAAAAACCAAACGCTTCACACTCGATTCGAAAAATAGGGAGCTTCATATGGAAATTTTATTACTAGTAGCTCAGAAAGCAAAACTGAATACTACTCGAAGAAACAAACAGCGATCGAGTTTTGGTTAGCTAAAAATTCAACGGAGATTAGGCCTCTTTTGTGATTCACACTCATGATTCTGTTTTATCGTACGAAAACCCTTGAGTACTCGAAGGGAGCAAACGGTTTGTCCTTCAGAGCTCCGGGTGGTCTCAAACATTTTTAAAAATGTTGGGCTACTATTCGTCTGGGAGTGATAATTTTCATAGGGGAGAGTCAACACGTCAATCTAAACAATCCTAGAAAATTTCATAAAATTCGGATGGAAAATGTCTACCAAGGTAGTGGAAGCTTTGTTTTCACTTTTCAAGGTTGAAAAAAAAGTTCTCCAAAATCAAAATTTCCAATCGAGTTTTACGTTTTAGACCTTCTTGAACAATTTTGGTCCCGTGTGTGTCTGTCTGATATGAAGTCCTTGCCACAGCCATAACTTCTACATTTCTCACCCGATTTCGATGACATTTTCAGGGATTGCGCAGGTTGGTGTGTAGATAGTCCCCTGTGAAAATCATCACTGATAGTAGCCGCTGCGCATGCGCGAACGTGAAATCATTCTATCAGCTATAACTTCCACATTTTTCATCCGATTTCGATGAAATTGTTCGGGATTACGCGGATTAGATTGTAGACAGTCCCCTGTGTAAATCAAGGCCTTAAAATTAAACAGTAAACTTAAACAGCCTTAAAATTGACAGTAGCTTCTGCGCATGCGCAAACGTATAATCCTTGTAACAGCCATAACGCTTACATTTTTCATCCGAATTTCTAGGATTGTTCAGATTGGCGTGTAGATGGTCCCCTATGAAAATCATATCCCCCAGACTAATAGTAGTTGCTGCGCATGCGCAAACGTGAATCCCTTATACAGCCATAACTTCTACATTTTCCATCTTATTTCGACGAAATTTCTCAGGATTGTTCAAATTAGCGTGTAGATGATCCGCTATGAGAGTAGTGGAAGGCATCTAGGATTTGATGTTTTGAGATTAAGTAATATGCATCGGATCATCTACACAATCAGGTTATGGATACGAGGAAGCTATGTGCCACGCCCACTTGGCAGACGTTTGTTGCATTATTTTGTATCACTCCTGTGACATTTAAAATATCGTGCTTAATAATGTATTACTTCTAATAATTAGAAGTCCGTAGTTGGAAGCTTTCAAACTTAGAAAACCTGCATGAGTATTTTCGATTAATTGTCCGGCTCTACTGAAAGGAATATAATAATGTACGTAGCCAGTAATAGAACTGAGTACAGTATGCAGGGTTTATATAAGAGGGAATGCCTTACGCCCTCTGTCAAGGAGCACACCAACAGTTTACTCTCGGTCACCCCAGAAAATCTCTGCATATTCATCGATGTTAGAACCAGGTTGGGGGCTGCGGAGGCGCCGGCTCGCATCCGCCACAACAGCGCCACATAAGCCATGAAAAGGTTTTAAAATGTAAAATACCCTCAAAAGAATCTAACTCATTAACCGGGACCCTCCACAACGCGCCCGGTGGTAAATTTTCATTTAAAACGGCACGCCCTCCCACACACTCTTCACCTTTCAACCGTTCATTCGCCCGGGCTAGAACCAACGCTTCCCCACTGGCACAGCTCTGGGATGAAGAAAAAAACGCAATAACTGAAATTACATGATTGCGAATTGTCGGCGATAGGTCCTTCCATGAATGTTTGAATCGATTTTTGCGGAGCACTTGTTACACAATATAGGTAGTAGGCATGCAGTCATTATTGTTTCCTCTCAATTTGTTGTCAATTAATCAATTATAGATAATATCTATATTTTTTTTTTAAATTAAAAAAAAATTAAACTTGAACAATAATAATATATTTACGTATAAACGTTCAATAATACTCTATTTTCAATATTTTGTGGTTTATTAAGGCTTTCTTATTAAAAGCTAATTGACATTTTTATAATGAAATACATTCAATGTACCTCTACATGTTCAAGAACTATTCTTTTCAAGTACTTCAGCTCGTCAAACCTGACGTACCCTTTGAAAATCGTTCATGAAGGGTGGACGATCCGACGAGAAGTCAGCTATATTGCTCACCCAGAAACTATAGAGGTAGTAAAATCCTATAAATATCTTGGAATGTGGTTGACCCCTAGCCTGAACCTTGATGAACACTTCAGACAAAAACGACGAGCTGCACAGTTTGGACTAGCAAGCACTAAGAGGAACCTCCTATGCAATGATATACCATTCGAATCCAAAATGAGGGTGTTTGATGCAACAGCCAAGTCAGTACTGGGGTATGCGAGTCAAGTGTGGGGTTTTCGGTATGTGGAGGAAGCGGAGAGGGTGCTTAGGCGATTCATCAAGAATTCACTCCATTTACCCATGAACACTCCGACTTACATGATCCATCTCGAAACTGGAGTGAGCCCTCTTTATGCGACGTATTTTCAGCTGCACGCTGATTATATAATTAAAGTCCTGGGAATGCAGCCTGAGCGTCTGCCTTACCGGGTGGCGCGGGAAACGATCAAGCGTAAGACGTTTTGGTGTAAGGCGTGGGATGATTTGACCATATGTATGGTATGGGGTTGCCTCGGTAAGCTTCCTTGAGGCTACTATTTCTGAATGGAAGTCGCTGGCGGGAGACCTTATAGTGGCGATTGAGAAAACCCATCGCGAACAATTCCTAAGACTGGCCACTGAATCGAGTCATTTCCAGTTGTATGCTGCGCTGAATCAAAGTACGGACTACATAAAGAAAAACAACCAACGCGTGCATCGTCTTATTGCAAAGGTGCGTTGCGAGCAAATGGGGTTAAATGCTAAAGTGAGGAACCGGGGTACAAGAGAAGCACAGTGCTCGATGTGTAACAGGAATCAGGAGGAAACGTCCTATCATTTTCTATGCACAAGCCCGATAATGGTGGAATTAAGAATACAATTTTTTAGCAAAGGAATTGTGAAACCACAGGAGATGTTCCATATACTGAACGGACCGAACTGGATAGATCTGTACAATTTTGCGAGAGAAGCTCTGAATTATAGGGAATTCCTAATTAATAACTATAATTACAAATGAAGTTTGCACTTTAAGATCATTTTTTTATTGTAATTTCGATTTTAGTGATTGTCTATAGAATGGAAAAAATGAATAATATTAGGAACCTAATAATGAAAGCTAGTGTTATTGATGGATTAATTATTATAGTGTACAAAACAATTATTATTTATTATGAATTATTTATTGAATTAATGTTATTGAATTATGTATGAATTAATATAAAGCTAAGACCCGAGCACTACCCGGACAGTTGGCAAATGCCCAGTCCTATAATGTTGAATTGACACATTGGCAATATTTGTTTTCGTTAAAATAAACATTTTTTCTTCTTTTTCTTCTTCTTCTATTGCTCACACAGTTTATCTGTCCTTCCCAACTCTAATCACTTCAAGTGGCCAAATTTCAGAGCTCAAGGATGGATAGGAGAGAGATTGCCGCTATGTTAAGAGAGTTCGAAACACCAAAATAAAACCTGATCTTGTACCTACCAAGTTTTATGAAAAACAGCAGAGAAATAAAAAAAGAGATAAAGATCACAAACCCCGTGAGAAGAAAACAAATTAAATCTCAAATCATACATTTTGAAGCCTCCGTTTGAAGAGTGTAACTTATTCCAAAAATGTTATCAGGTTGCTCAAGAAGGGAGGAATTCGTCGCCGCAGTAGTCAGTACCTACCTACTATAAATTTCCCCTTCTTTGAGGATACTTGACTTTTTATGAAATAATTTCAAATTCATCACCATGTTCCATAGCCCCTTCTTTGAGGATACTTGACTTTTTATGAAGTAATTTCAAATTCATCACCATGTTCCATAGCCTTTTGCGTTGGCTTCAAAACCTAAAATTGAGTCGGATGTGCAGTTTAAACTGACCCTGGTGCTCACAGGTTCACTCTCCCTCTGTTTGCATATGAAGGATTTGCAATCTAGAATCCTCTTGTGTTCGTTCCTATCAGTGAAAAAAAGATTTATGCTTGTTCCGACTTACTGAGTCCAATCAAGACCCTTCTTAGCAATCAAGGAAGGACTCGATTTTCACCCTCTAGTTGGAGACAATCTCGTTGGTGTTCAATGTTCATACCTAGCTCAAGATTATTGGCATCTTTGTCATCAAGTGCTGGGTGCCAGGAAATCAACACATTCTCAATGTCGCCGCTTACTGACTACTCGTCACCAACTTACCGAGTGCCCGAGTGCGTTGCTTAGCATCGTGAGACTACAACTGTCGCGCTTTCAGTTTTCCTCATCTTCCGATTACAATCCGAATATAAACCTCTTATTTGTTCGGGAAAATTTGAAAATGAAGAAGGGAGTTTCCAGATTTTAACTAAGTCGTGGGTAATGTAATGACAATCACGACTTTCGTTCATATTTTATGATTCCCAGCTGCTGTGTATGGTGAAGGTAGCCAGATGGTATGATTCGCTCCTGTTATTTCCAGACGACGTTCAGCCAAGGCCGAAGTTTCTGTAGACGGAAGGGTCGCTAAACGACATTACGAGCAGGAAGCGATAGCCTCGCTTTCCCCCTAGAAAATACCAGGGCGGGTTGGCTATGAGCGTTGTTTTGCCCGTTTCACCGGAGTCAGAAAGGGCTCGTCCGAAGTGGCAAAAAGGCGTGAGATTTAATAAAGCAAAACACGGTTGGGAGACCCCTCTTGTAGCTGTATCCACAAGTGTTCCCGCTTTTGGGAGCGGATGGTCTGGGGGACATTTAGCGTGCTCCTACCCTGTACAACTGATGTGGGGGGGGGGGGATATTCGTAATTGATGGTATGTTGCATAATAATATCTCCAACCAAATGATTTCTTCAACCCCATATCATAACTGGTGCCTATCTATCTTGTAATGAGCCCATTCGAAAGGATAGCCTTATGACAGCACACCTTTATTGTTCTTGGACAGTTTGAGCCCAACAACAACCAATTATACTGCAACTTCATACAATGAGGAATTTCAAGAATTGATATGGTTACCAGGCCAACTGAAAAAAAAAACAAGCGATTTCAAGATTTTGACGATTTTTGCTTTTCAAAGGTCGTTTGCACATCTCAAATCCACTTTAAAAATATTATTGGGCATCAAAAAAAAATTGAAAATTTCACGCTCTTTCCCAAGGAATTTTTAGATTTGAGCTAACTCTTGAATCGAGCGAGTTATGGTAGATTTATTGAGCAAAGATCAAAAACAGGAAAAAAATTGTCCAAGTGAAAAAAGGCATTTTGAGTGGGGATACCAAAAACACTTTTGTCAAAAATTAGTTGTAAAACACGTGGGAGAAAGGTCGTGAACCACTTGTGTTACACCCTGTATACTACTGAAGTACCTACTAACTCGTATAACATTCTGAGCCACGTGAGAAACATCAATACATAACTCAAAGAAGCCATTTTTTGGAAACTTCACAGCTTCCAAAGTCACAAAAGCCTGTTTTCACTACTAAAATTGTTCCTCATACTTCACGATTTAGACACTTCTGAACAGCTTGAGAAACCTTTTTCTTTTATCCTGGAGAATTTTCCAAGTGTTGTATCGCTAAGAGAGTAATAATTGGGTATAAGGCCGATTATTGATATTGGGTCGCAATGTCGAGCGCATAAAACTAGTAATGACAATCTCACTTTGGGTATTTTTTTCTGAATCCTCCTCTATGTACCATTTCCGAACAACTTCCAAATCTTCTTAAAAGAGAAAACTAAACTGTTACTAGCCCGATTTGGATGAAGTTTTCATAGATTGTGCGCGTTGGGCCCTTATGAATTTCAACGTACCCAATTCAATAGTAGACTCTTCACCGGCATTCACCAATCACCACACCTTGTTGTCTCACCTCCTCCGACTTTCATTAGACTTCGTTCAGACTTGGAGGGTAGACGCCAGACAATTCGATAATCTTATAATAAAGTTATGTGAATCGATTCAACTAAACGTAATGAAAAATAAACTGAGATGTGGGGTTCTCTCCGTCGCTCCACCTTACTAAAAACACCAATATACTGAGTATGCAGAGGCCCGTGGTTTCTATCTCCTAACAAAGTTATCTGAATTGATTCAATTAAACTTGATGAAAAATACACTGAGGTGAAAAATACACTGAAAAATACACTGATGAAAAATAAACTCTACCACCTAACGCGCAGGTAATTTTAGTTTTTTAAATTTTTATTTATTAATTTATTTTGCTTCCGAGTCTACCAAGGTAGCGGAAGCTTTGTTTTCACTTTTCAAGGACGAAAAAAAAAAGTTCTCCAAAATCAAAATTTTCACTCGCGTTTTGCGTTTTAGACCTTTCTGAACAATTTTGGTTCCGTGTCTGTGTGTCTGTGTGTCTGTCTGTCTGTCTGTCTGTCATGAATTCCTTGTAACGCGCATAACTATACGAAGTTATTGTCCGATTTCTATGAAATTTTCAGGGATTGTGCGGGTTGGTGTGTAGACGGTCCCCTATGAAAATCATCATCCCCGGACTGATAGAAGCGACTGCGCATGCGCAAACGTGAATTCCTTGTAACGGCCATAACTTCTACATTTTCCATCTGATTTCAATGAAATTTTCAGGGATGTTACAGATTAGTATCTATATGATCCCCTATGAAAATCATTACCTTCGGACTGATAGAAGCTACTGCGCATGCGCAAACGTGAATTTCCTTGTAACGGCCATAACTTCCACATTTCCTACCTGATTTCGATGAAATTCTCAGGGATTACGCGGATTAGGTTGTAGATGGTCCCCTATGAAAATCATCACCCCCGGATTGATAGTAGCCGCTGCGCATGCTCAAACGTGAATTCCTTGTAACAGCCGTAACTTCTACATTTTCCGTCCAATTTCAATGAAATTTTCAGGGATGTTACAGATTATTATTTAGATGGTCCCCTATGAAAATCACAACCTTCGGAATGACAGTAGCCACTGCGCATGCGCATACGTAAAAACCCTGTAACAGCCATAACATTTACATTTTTCATCCGAATTAGATGACATTTTCTATTTTTTTAAACTATACTTAAACTATTTTGGTTTTTTATTATTTTAAACTGCGAATGGGATACCTACCTTAAACAAAAACTTCAATTCTTTAACATTAGTTTTTGTCTCGGGCATTCTTCGGTTACAAGCAAAGGGGAGATGAGTTTTCTGATCTGACAAGAAAATATCCTGGGGTGAATGACAGGAAATGCACCCGATCAAGAGAAGTGGATGTATTAAATTTCCTCGAAATAATAACCGAAATGGGTGCGAAGTGTCGTACCGCGTTCTTTGCGATATCTTCCAGCATAAAAGAAGACGCCTTGTTGCTTCAAGGATGATGGAGCAGGGAGAAAAAAGTATGTGAAATATAAATATGTAGCTACACCTCAGTTCTTCTCCAGGCCCCCATCTTTGCACAAAAGTCGACCGGGAGAAGGCGAGAAAAGGAAGGGTAGGGTAGAGTTGGTTCACCTGATAAAATCACATTTCATCTCAAACCTTCCCAGCACCTAGCAGACAGTGAAGTCTGCCTCACCTCCCGTATTTTCCCCTCCCAGACTCAGCGCACTCCTTTTCCGCTATACATTTTTCATGGAATGTCTCTTCGTTCTCCCTCCTCTCCATCCTATTTCCGCACAGCCACTTTGGGTGCGGGGGTTAACGCATGAAGGAACGTGTAAGGTTCATTTATGCGCCAAGTTACCAGAAAACACACCTAACTAACGTCGTTTACAACTTCATTACGTATCAACAAACAGGCCACTTACAACTAGAACTCAGCTCGTACCTACCAAGTTGTCACATAAGTACATGGACGTACCTACTGAGCACACAAATAAGTAGGTTTATGACGTGAAGGGCCTACTCTCCAATCAGGACTCGACATTATCATACAACACTTTCATTGCTCTAGAATAGCTTTACGATTGGATATTACTTGTAAGCATTCACGAGTACCAAACCTCGAAGATCTATCTTCAAATTAACTTCCTCCAAAAGTAATAACTCTTACATTAAACCATTTTCTCCAGTCCGGATTCCAGTGGTTACGTTAAAACCAATCCTTCAGAATCTGCTTTTGAATATTGGTAATCTCGGAATGTTATTATTTTCAGATACCTAATGCTTTTGAATATAGACACGCGATTTTTAAAAAGCGAAATCTACCGCTTATTTTCATATGTTTATGACTATAAGATATAAAAAATATCGTTATCTTCATAATTTTTTAGAGAGATGTTAACTTTCCTAAAAATTCCTACCAGCACTATTGGTATAAAAATGCAATATTTTCGAATATTAGGTATTCGCCATTTTCTCTGGATGAAAGGTATTGGATACTGTTGTGAGAAATCCGGTGAATGGCAAAGTTGCGTAGAGAGTTTTTGGTGGAAAACCTCAACAAAAAGATTGTTTAAAACAGCTTTAATTTAATTCGATCCAAGTCTTTCTGCAAAACTCTACAAGTCGGTGAAAGAAGAGGTATTCTAGCGGGTACTTAATTTAATAGAGAACTGTGTCACCAGATCAACCTGATCTACGCGACCAAGAAATAACCCCCCCCCCCCCCATCTTAGGATACAAAAATTTAAAAATAAATCTACGTATGGTTTAAATTTCTGCTAGCCTTCATGCAGAAGTTGAGACTCCAAATCGGAATTATGGTTATTGGGTTATAAATTTGGCAGTTCATCATTAATAACAGGTAAACATATGGCTGTAGAAAGTTATTCGAGTTATTTCCGATCAAACAGTAACCGTAATAGAGTACTCACTCTTAGTTTCTCGTTATCAGTACCTAGATATGCACAATATTTTACGATTGTGAGCTCCATTGGCGGAGAGTTTTATGCAGAACCCGCATTACTGTTGGGTCTTGAAGGATAGGTATACCTCATACGCCGTCTGTCGCGTAATGTCCGTAATGCGTAATTGGATGCTATTGGCTGGATCCGATTGATGGGGCGGAACTGATCTTTGAGGATGTCGACTTTTGGAGCAGTGTATCGTTTTGAAAAATTGGATATTTCACGCATTACGGACAAACTTCGATAAAATTCGTAACAATCTCTCGTCGTTTGTTCACAACACATTTATTGACTCGGATGTCCGATACTTCAAATACATATAGAAAGATACATTTCTAGATACATCTAGAAAGTATCAAAATGTTACGATATAATATCGTATCGATACATCTAACAAGTACCTATCAAAAAGTATCGGTACGATAATTTAGAAAACTATCAATATTTTGAAGTATCGATACTTTTGGTTTATTATTTTCAATAATGAACCTTTGGAATCGACCAAGAAAAAAAAATGTTTAACAACCCCTCAAAATTTGATGGTTTACGTTTCAAGGTACGTAGAATCCAAAAATCGAATAAAAATTTGGCCGTCCGTCCGCCGTAAGCCGTACGCGGCACTTTTGCCACTTAGCATTGACCGATTTTGATGAAATTTGGTATGTAGGCTCCATTTGGGGTCTAGTTGTGCCCCGAAGATTTTGGTTGATGTAGGTCAGTTCTAAGGGTTCCAAAATCAATTTTGAAATTTTGAAAACGCCCTAACTCAAAAAATTTTGATACAAAGATTTTGTTTTTCCTTCAATTTAAGATTCTATGGAATTTTTAGAATGTTTTGAGACCACGCGGAGCTCTGTAGGACAAACCGTTCGCTCGCTACGATAATTTAGGGGTTTTAGGTACGATAAAAAAGAAACACGAGTGTTAATCGCAAAAGAGGCCTAATCTCCGTTCAAATTTTAGCTGACCGAAATACGATCGATGTTTTTCTTCAAGTTGGATGGTTGGTGGCTTTGCAGACGAGTGATCTATAGAAAAATAATAAACCATTGTGTAATAATTTGCAGCGTTTTTAGATGTAAAAATGTGTGAAAATGCCTTTTATGTTTCCCTCCATCAGTGTGACATCACTCCATCGCAAGGATCATAATTAATATAGAATGAACAAAACAATAAATCATTCATTATTTTGTTTAGGCACTTGTTTTCGTATTGCACTTGGTTGGGTTAACATTTTGGTGGTCCTTCCTAGATAATGAAGGACAGCAGGTTATCATAGAGAGCTGGAGGTGGTGGTACATCATCTTTGT
The DNA here is from genome assembly GCA_009739505.2 of Apolygus lucorum. Taxonomy (NCBI): domain Eukaryota; kingdom Metazoa; phylum Arthropoda; class Insecta; order Hemiptera; family Miridae; genus Apolygus; species Apolygus lucorum. The sequence continues at coordinate 39,416,131 of CM019177.2, read as the reverse complement.
TCAGTTTGTTGAAGTGGTTGGTCTCCCAACAATCTACGTAGAGATAGAGGTACTGTCAAGTAGGTACCTTCATGTCGTAGGTGTTGAAACTGATAAAAATGTCAAAACCTACGACATGAAGGTACCTACTAAAATTCGAGAATTTCATCTAATGTGAGAGATAAAAAATAGATAGCATTTTATGTGATGTGAGAGGTAAAAAAGTATCGCCTCCGATACTGGAAAAAAAAGTATCGATACTACGATATATATCAAGAAAAAAAGTATCGATACTTTCTTGGACTAGCTCACAGGGAAACTAACACGTTGGTGTAAAGCTGGGTTCACTCAAATAGGTACGGCCAACTTTATTTGTAAGTAAGTATCCTAAAAATTCGGAAAAAATGTAAAATTTGTACAAAAGAAGAACATTTTATCAACTATTATACCTTCTGCCGACCCCAGGACAATCGATTTGGAGTGAAAATTCATACGGAAATTATTTATACTATAAAAAGAATGTGTTATAGTGGTCCTGGCAGCCTTACCCTGTGCGGAATACGGACGGAAAATGATTTAGTGAATTATGTGATTCTACGTAACTTGAAATGTAAACCATCAAATTTCGAGGGGGGGGGGGACAACAAACCAAAATTAACCAAGGTACATGTAAGGGGCATGAATAGGACTGAATCAGCCTTTATGTTGCTAGGCAACCAACTCTAAATATTATGGAAATGACACTATCCAGTAATTAGGTACGCTACTTCCTCAAATACGTAGGTACACAATATCGTACGTACTTCAATTTAATACAACCAGATCTACACAACTATAAGATATAATAAGTACAGAGGTTGTCCTTGAAATTACCCCAACGCTTGAATCGAATCCTTTCACTCCACATTAGCAAAGTTAACGGCTTTGGTTCTTCCCAATCCCAACTCCCATAAATACTAATTCACATAAAGGAAACACTGATAAACGACGATAATTGTGATTCCATTGGGAGTGGGGTGGAAGTATCGATTCTGTATTACGGGTTGTGACTTATTACTTCGTTTCTCACCCTTACCAGTAATTATCATTTCACACCTGCATCCTGTACCTCAAATTCAATGCGCGAATACCTTACTAACCAAACAGTCAACAAATACTTTTATTTGTTCGTAAAAATTTTAATTTTTCTTTTTTGCTTCTTTTTATATGTTGTAAAAAATCCTTTTAACGGGAAAAATTATATGAAGTAATGGTCCTATTTCGATGATATTTTCAGGGATAGTGCGGGTTGGCGTGTAGATGGTTCCCTATGAAAATCATGACACTCGGATTGATAGTAGCCTCTGCTCATGCGCGAACGTAAAAACCTTGTAACAACCATAAATTCTACATTATCCACCCTATTTCGATTAAATTTTCAGAGATCATACAGATTGGCATGTTAATTGTCCCCTATGAAAATCACCACTGAAAATAAATGAAAATCCTAAGAGCGGTGACTTCTAAATTTTCCTCCCTGATTCGATGAAATTTTCAAAAATTGTGCGGGTTGATGGCCCTCTGTGTGGGTAGCGGAGGTACTCACCATATTACGGTATATTCGGAATCAGCACAAAATTTCTGACATAAGTACAATTTCAAAAATTGAAAATTGTTCAAAAATTTAAAGTATTTTAGGTAATATGCAATTTATATTTTAATGAAAACCTGCGTATATTTGTTGTACCCAAAAATTATATTACTAATATTTTGATGGTAATATTTATGGCCTATTTTTTGAATTTTGGATCCTACACGCAATAGACGATTTTTTTAGGTCCTTGTGTATAAGTGGGTGCTTTATGGTCCTTTTTCACAATTCGAGTTAGATGCATCATGATACAACCTGATGTCTGAAATTAATTAATGATGTCTGGATTAATCGCTTACCCCCATCCCTATCATACACTCCAAAATTTTTACTCTCCGTTTGAAACAGAAATTTCAAGTTGAAGGTAGAACGACTATCCAAGTGTTGAGTTTTTCTGAACTGGTCTACAGCTCATCATATGGGAAATATAACGCTCCTTCCCACGGTGTATCAGTTTTGAATTTCCATGGGAAAAGAGGAAGGGCTGGTTAAGTGACGCAAGGTCGAGAACACGAAAAAAATCAGGAAGAAAAAGTTGTTGCATAATCGATTCCTGAAGTAACTATGGTGAATAAAGTACTCACCCATAGACAGATCAAAAATTCACCATCAATTCATAGGTAACTAGAGTTTAAAATACTTTTACCAGACGATTGTGAATAGTTAACACAACCGGGTTTCGAAGGCGTTGGAAACAATCAAGCAGTACCTAACCATAGGAGGATCTCAGCACACACAGCGAGATGAATATGCAAAATTCAGATGGTAGAGTTTTAACTGAATGTTTCATGAGAGCAACGTGATTAGTCTTCTTTCGTCGGGACCCTTTATTTTCCAAGCGAATAACAAAATCTCCCTATTGCGTATTCAACAATACATTAATATTGGAAGGAACCTACTTTATACATCTAACCTGCACACAATGAAAAAGAAGGGTAACCTCCATTGAATAGGTACCTACCTCGACATTATCTTCACGTGGAAAAATAAACGAATCAAAAGGTAGTATGTACCAACCTACATGTACATTCATTATTGTCCTTGCATGATAAATAGCTCCCTAGCAAATTCTTTACGCAAAATACTTCTTGCATTACTTCTATTGGAAAATAAACAGATAAAACGAAACGAGGATACGATGTACTTACAAGTCTCTGAGCATCCATGCCCGGCCACACCAAAACCAAAAAGTTGGTGAAGATAATATCTTCACCATTGGCTTAATAATAATAATATCTTGGCTTTTATATTATAAAAGAAAGTTCCAGAGCTCAAGTGCAACATGTGGCACATTTTGACCCTAAATTAGTTCTGCTTGTACCTACAAGGACGGGAAAAAGAAACGAGTTTACCAATACGGGAAAACATCATTTGCACCTGATAATACTAACTATAAAAAACATGTTCAAAGAAAAACACTTTTGGTTCATGATTTTCAATAATAATTTGATGGTTCACGTTTCAATAAAATAATCGAATGAAAAAATTTCCTGATAAAATTTCCTAATAAAATGTCCCATGGACCGATTTTGATAAAATTTGGTATAATTTAGATCCTACATTTAGATCTAGGTTGTGCTGTCAGTAATTCAAAAAGTAAAAAATGGCGGTCGAATTTTTCACAACGCCCTGCCTCGAAAACTTTTTTTTACAAAGGTAGGTATTGTTTTTTTATCGCGAGATAGTTGAATTGAAAAAATATTCACATTCGGGTTTGGATCACCAGAGCTCTGTAGAACCAACCATTCGCTTCTTATGAGGTTGATTATTACCAGCTAATAAAATGAACCACCAGATGTGTGCTGTCTGAGAGCCACTGGTTCTCCTTAGTTTTACATTCTTAAGAATGATTTTACAGGGGATCCGAATTCGCAATTTCTTTAATCTTCTAATTTAAACTTATTTAAACCGAATCTGAAATTATTTAAAGGAGAGAGGGAGTTTATTTAACAACAGTATTGACCAATGGAAATATCTAGTTCTTAGCGTGATCTAAAGAAAAAAAGTCTGCCAAGTGGGTGTGGCACATAGCTTCCTCGTATCCATGAACCGATTGTATAGAAGATCCAATGCACATCTCAATGTTCATCTCAAAACATCAATTGCACTACCGTATTAGGGGACCGCCTACACGTAAACCCGACCCATCTAAGAACATTTCTTCGAAAACGGATGGAAAATGAAGAAGTAATGGCTGTGACAAGGAAATTTACGTTAGCGCAAGCGTAATGGCTACCATCATTCTGGAGGTGATGATTTTCATAGGGGACCATTTACACGGGAACCCGCACAATTCCAGAAAATTTCATCGGAATCGGTTGAAAATTGTCGAAGTTATGGCTGTTACAAGGAAATTCACGTTTGCTCAAGGGCAGTGGCTACTATCAGTCCGAAGGTGGTGATTTTCATAGGAGACCATCTAAATACCAATCTGTATGATCCCTGAAAATTTCAGCGAAATCGGATGGAAAATATAGAAGTTATAGCCGTTACAAGAAAATCACGTTCGCGCTTGCGCAGTTGTTTCTATTAGTCCGAGGATGATGATTTTCATAGGAGACCGTCTACACACCAACCCGCACAATCCCTGAAAATATCATCGAAATCGGAAAATAACTTCCTACAGTTATGCCGGTTACAAAGATTTCATGACAGACACACAGACACAAAACAAAATTGTTCAAAAAGGTCTAAAACACAAAACGCGAGTGAAAATTTTGATTTTGGAGAACTTTTTTTTCAACCTTGAAAAGTGAAAACAAAGCTTCCGCTACCTCGGTAGACTCGGAAGCAATAAATTAACCGTTGGGCATCAATTTTCAGGGTTTTTCATATGGATTCCATGCCCTGCAGTGTCAGGCTCAACATTATCTGTTTTGGTTTATTATTTTCGAAATGAACCTCCGGAATCGAGCAAGGACAAATTTGAAACAATTCAATCTCAAAGTTCGTTATAAGTTGGTATGCGTCTATTAATGGTGACCTGTACATATACAAAATAATAAACAGATCAGAAAAATAAATAATAAAGAGTTTTGTAAGTCCCTGCCCCTCCCCAGCACAATTTTACCAATTTTACATATGTCAAGCCCTACGTTATTTTCTTTCAATTTCCGATTTGGGAAGTGGGAAGGTATACTACACTGAAATTTTAGCATTAAATGCTTCAAATTTTGAAGCATCCATAGAATACCTGCTCCCTAGACTCAAGGATTTAATTTCAATGTAGGTGATTAATAACTCTGTGCCTAAGTACTTAGTCGTTGAACGCGCTTGCCAAACTTCCCACAAAATAATGAAGGGATACGATGGGGAACTTCACCATGTCGGAATTTTCTATTTTTTACCTCAAAATCTGATTCAGCACCTCGAAAAACCCCCTAAGGCAAACTTTCAGCCCGTACTTCCTAATTTACGAATAAACAAAACAGTGTAGAAAATATGAACGTTTAAAAAAACCGGGAAGATGACGTCAACCCGGAATAGTTCATTTACGGCCGCTTGAAGTGCTGAGATCGTGAAATCTATAGTTCTCAGATGCAACATTTCACAAAACCAGTAAAAATCGAAAAACAGAAAAAAAAGCAAGATGGGGAAAATTAGGTTTCTCCTGTTTTTGTTTGATAACTTTCCTCTTAGATAACACGATTTCGTACCAAATCGATTTCGTACGATCGTCGTACCATCGGGCAACAATGGGAGGAGACGGCGATCCAAACAGCCAATCAGCGAGCGTTTCCGCTTCACGTTGAAGAGGTCCGTTTTCCCGGTTATTTTTTGAAATCATTAATTTTAATTTTCTCCCAAAAATAACGGGAGACTCATTTTCCGAAATCAACCCGATTTTCATCTATCCCACACCATTAACTATTCAGGAAAAATGCAAACAGAATTCGGTGAAATTCCCCATTTGGGAGCTCAAAATTAACAATAAAAAAAGAAATATTGGCAAATTAATTAGTTTACTCACTGCTGCTGCTGCTGAGGCTTCAGAAGATCCCGGCCGGGATACGCAGAGGACGGAACTTTTATTGAAGGTTTAATTTGTCAATCTAAAGAATTACTAGCGAAATATTACGCAAATAAAAGCGATTTGACGGGGTGACTGATTGGGAGGCAGTTCGCGGTTCTAACTTGGACTGACTGCCTGGTCGCTGAGAGATACGTCTCCCTCCTCTACTGCAAATTGCAGCTCTCCCAGGGCAAACATCAAAAGCCATAATATAAACAATGACCAAAACAGTGGTAAATAGTTGAGAGTAACGAACGTAATATCATATCCCTGTAGTGGTGAGAAAAGTATCCTAAATAGTCTTAGATTGCGGAGACCTTGTAGTTGCCCCCTTCTTTACGAACCGGAAAATACCCACCACCAACCCAAACAAAATAAGGAGGCTGAGAAAGTCAAAATCCCAAGTCTTCTTGAGAAAGTTTATCCTTTTCCATATCTGCCAAAAAAATTTATCTCGTTATGGGAACAGCTGAGGATCAACTCTTGAAAGTTTTTAATGGTTTTCAAAAATATATGGGAATGGAAACGAGTATATAAAACGTGAAAGGAGAGGGCCTAGTAGAGAATCCGAGTTTTAAAGCTTAACGATACCGATGACCTTTTATTTCACTTTTTATTAAAACGTTATAACCTCAGCCCTCGGCAGGTGAAGCTGAAAGAAATACTAGGAGGGGTTAGAGAAAGGGAGAGCAGGTTTAAACAGGTTAAGTCTGAAAGCCTTTCTTTTTCCGAGGAGCTCCTTTTCAAATGTTATTTCATTAACCCCATGCCGCCTTTTCCTACCGAGGTTTTCATACTGCGCGGTTCCAAGCGCCTCCATAAAGAGGTTTCGCACCAGTTTATTTCGATCCTTCCAAGTCATTCCAGTTTCACTTTTATAACATACGGTTCTTGATAATATCAAAACTCAGGAGGGGTAAGGGGAGCGTAGTAGACAGAATAACCCGAGATTATTACGTTGTTTCCTACCATGTAAAGAGTGAATATTCTCTCTTCGACTAGAAGTACTCAGAGATTAGGTGGCTACCACGTTCATTATAATATCGAGGCAACGCTGCTAATACAGCACGGTTGCCTTCACTACTTTGAACTACCTCTCCCTTGAGCGCTCGACTCAATTATTTAAACAAGTCAACTCATTTATTTACCATTCATTTTTGCACGAATGGTTATGTAGTTGATTACAGGAACATTCAGAACCTTCGTTCCGTGTCTAGCTGCAGAGGCGAGCATTGAGTAGATGCTCACTTTCTCTTTGAACTGGTATTCTCGAAGTTGAGGCTCGAGTCAGTATTTATTAGGTACCTGTTGTATGTTGTGAGCACCACATTTTGAGAAATTAGGTATTCACCACTTGTGCAAAGAATAAATATTCGTGGTATCGACTTCACGTTGTAACTCTCTCTTTCTCTCTTCAGGCTTTCAGGCAATATGTGGCTCAAGGAGCAGTGCTGAACTGGAAAATCTTATATGTTTTTAATAAATTCGTTTGAAATCTCAGTGTAATCTTATAAATATACCGAACCCTGCAAGTAATAGATAATTCAATTCAACAACATTAAATTCTCCATCGGGCATGACAGTAATGAATAGGGAAGCCACTATCGAAAAACTATTGATAGTATCGATCGTTTTTAATCGATATTATCGACCTATCGACAGTGCTGATCTAACGACTATCGTCCATCCCTATCAATCTGCAAGTGGAAAAAATATTCTCACTTGTCAACGAAATAGAACCGAGGGAGAAAAACTGAAGAAGCTACTCTTCCTCCATTCTTACAAGAGGATGTTTCTTTTAACCTGATTTTTATTTTATCTGGGTAACGTACTCCATTATTACGTTCTTTTGTTCGTGATAAATTTTTCCGCTTTTTCATACACTTCTTTTTAGGACGCCCCACAGTAAGACTTGGGCGTCCTTATGCGATCGATCTGGGGTGAAGGAGGACAACACTCAACCGAACAAAAATAAACACACACTAATCCGTTCTGACCATTCTGAATCCAAATCCGCAAAAAAACCATAGGTATGTAGGTATGTGAGAAAAAATCACAGCGCCAGCCCTGAGTTTTCAACCTATCTTCGTGGTTCTTTTTTTGTTCGACGCAAAAATCTATCTAGTTGAGCACTACATCGTCGGAATTTCGATTTGGCCTTTTAAGGTGGGGAAAGAGGGGTTAATGCTTTAAAAACGTGCGTATCCAGGCATAATCTTGTAAATTCCAATTTCCAACCCTGTGAATTATGCCCTGTAATAACATGGGAGTAATATTGGTGCCACCATGGTGCCATAAACCGCACATTTCGCGGGTTTTGTTTTGTATGTTTCACCTTGAATACGGATGTGTACTTCGACGGACAGCCTACCAAAACTGATAGATGAAAGTTCAACTTTACGTCGTATTACCGCTTTGGTGCCAGACTGGATTTTAAGATGCTCTTCAAATTCGAGGCTCGCTTGCCGCTAGAATTATTAAGGTGGAGAATGATGAGGGAGGGGACCACTATTTCTTGCTTAAAATACTAAATTACATCAATTGAATCAGTTTTATCGCTTACCTACTGGTTGAAAGCAAGTGTGATGATCGACCCAACAAACAATTGACAGTCAACTGATTGGGACTCTTCTGCCGAGCTTTCGGTGAATTTATCGCCTTCCTCAGGGCTCAAAGGAGCCCTCTGGAGGAGGAGGAGGGACTGTGGGAGCATCACATCAGCGTTAATCAACAAACCAGTTAGAGATGCCACCATAGTTGGTGGGAAATGAACTTCGGAACTATTGCAGGTAAAATGGAAAAAAGCGGGGGGTGGGATTTTAAACATCATGTCAGCTATAACAATAACAGGAAGCAACAGCCTTGGAAAAACAGTCAACTGTTAAGTGAATCTTCACCACCACAAGTGGTACCAAAATTTTGCAAAGGGTCTCCTAGGAGGGAGGGTATTTTTTGAGATACCAATGTGTGTACTAACAGCATTCGCTAGTGTCGTTGGTATACCATGGTAAATACAAAGTAATGTGATTTATAATAGCCTAATATATACAACCCTACGTGCGACCATCCGGGAAAAACTCGCATAATCCAGACTCTACTATGCCTACCAGCAGTACAAGTAGGTACTCATAGTTAAATGTACGTACGATTCAGCAATGTTTTTAAAATATCGAACTACTAATCGATGTTCAACACGAACAGGGCTTGAGAAAATACGATGATGTCTTGGATCGAGAAAAAGACTTAGGGAAATGAAGGAGGCAGAAAAAAAAAGAAGTCTAAAAAAGGGAGAGAAAGAAGGATGATACAAATGTAAATTTGCTATAAAACGAGGGACGACAGACAAGTGCTTTTGTTTAGGAGGATCTCACTTCTGTACTCTTTTCATTATCACACATCTCAACACTCCTCCTAAAACCAACCAGAAACTAAACTGAAGGTAGATAGTAGGCATCTACAAGGCAGAAATCAAGTTCGAATTCAGGTTCAATTTCGATCATTTTTCAAAATGAGGAGCTTGATTCCAAAAGATACTAGGTATATCCATTTTGGTAAAACGGGAGAAAAACGCGAAAAACCATAGCGACCTGAAAAACGTGCTATAAACCAATGATGTTATTTTTTATATATTTCTAAATTGTAATAAATATTTTTGGTAAATATATTTGGAAAAATTAGTTCCAAGTTTAAAATAATTTTGAACGAGATTTGAAATATCTGATTTTTGGATATAGTAATTTTTGAAACAAAACGGATAAGAGACCGCCATTGTAATAGATATAATACCTTTTGAAATTAAAAGGAATATTCACCCTCGTTTTTCAAAGGAATAGGATATCTTCTGCTCCAAAACGATCGCATTTTTGTGAAGAACTACCCCCCTAAAACCCTGGGAGAGTGTCAACTCAATTTCGATGAAAATGGTCTTTAGTACCTTTTGAAATTTAACTCCTCAAATTTGGAATGAGATTGATTGAAGCTTGTCCAGTCAATCCAGAGAATACCAAATGATGTAAACAACCACACTGCACAAAAAGAACTGTATTCATTAAAAACTTAGGAACAAGGAATGTGAGAATAATACTGAAATTTATTAGGAAATACTTTTAAAATGTAGGAATGAGGAAGTACCTAAATAGGAGTAAATTCTCCTTAAACTAAAAGCATGACGTCAATCATTCTTATCTAATTGTACAAATCATCATCCTGTTCTTCGACGAAATTCGCGCCAGCAGAGCCTCCACCTTGTTGACTGGCGGCAGTGGGGTTCGCCGTCGGGAATCTGAAATTACTTCCGAATCCACGAGACGTCTGAAGGGTTTGAGAGAACATCTCGTACTTCCGAATGTCAGCATCGGTGACCTAGTAATGGATCAAAGAGGACGTTTGAAGTATTAGAGGAGGCAGTAGAATACTTGGGAAAGTGACAACAACAAGGCCCTCTCTACTAGAAATGTCTTTGAGAATTGGAATGGAAGTGTCTAATTTAGGAATGCAGCCTCACCGAATGACTCTGGAGTTGTTAGTGAGCGGAATCGTGTACGCGAGTTAATCGAGGGAGAGCCTTTGAGCTGGACGATGAAGTTGTTAAAATGTAGATAAAACTAGAGTTTCCGATCAACATCCTTTCAACTTTCTAAACAGGGGAGATTTTCCTTTCTCAAAACTGAATTTTTGCGTCTAAACAATAACAATAATAACAGATAAATTTCATCAGGGAGAGATTTTTTTTCCAAATCCTGTTCATGAGACTGGTATTTGAAAAAGAAGTGTTTTCCTCTGACATCATTAAAGAATTATTAAAGCCCTCTACAGGCAGTATGAAGAATAAATTACACTTGCCCAAGTTTTGTTAAGGGGGTTCATGTCAAAATCGAAAAATTTTCGACTTTTTTGTTTTTATTTTTATGAAATTTTGCAGGTTTTTACAGACATTTTGGTATATAAAAATATTAATGTTGAGCAGTGGAAAGCAGAGATATGAGCTTTCTAAGATTGAGGAGCTAAACGCTGTTTCCGGGGGGTAGCTGTTTCCCGCTCTAGGAGTCCTGGGCGTCCTCCCCATTATTTTTGATTTATTTATTTATTTTCATTCATGGCGTGCCCCCTCCGTCATTAAAGACATTTTGTCTTTTTCAAACACCCCTAAAAAAAAAAAATCATAGTTTCTATATTCTGTAACTGCCTACCGTTCTTTCGCTGTCCATAAGTTCTGATTGATACCTACTATGTCCTACTCCATGGTTCCAGCACTGGTTCCCATGCCACCAAATAGTACAAAAATAGCATAGCACTAGACTAATGAAGAAATCAAGTGAGCCAATAGTGTATATTATACACTGTATAACCATTATTCTTATCAGTACCTACTACGTGATATGAAATAATCTTACCTAACCGGTGCAAACACTAACTGACAAGAATCATAGTTGAGGAATAATCAGACCTCATTTTCAATTTCTTCAATATGAAATAATTACGAACTATCGATCAAATACCTCAAAAAACGGTAACCTTTCACAAATCGCGGTTTTTCTCCAAACCGGAAGACCCTTGTTTTTCGTAATTTAGGTACCTGTTTCTTGGCAGCCAACAGAGCTGGCAACTTGAATTTTTTTTATATTGTCGAGAGGGGTTTATTACAGTCATTGAACAAGTTTGGACGGAAAACTCCCAACAGAAACATGGTTAGAATTAAAAAATCACTAGCATGGAAAATTTGAAAAAAAACTGTTTTGCTATACCGTCTCTCGCTAAATTAATATTAACACAACAGAGTTGAAACTCGCTCAGCGGTTATATGAAGAGTAGATGAAGATTTTTTAAAAAAGTATGAGGATATCGTGAACATATCCAGAGAAACAGGTAGGTACATGAAAAAGTGGTAAATTAGAACCGACTCATGAACCCCCTTAAAACACAGAATAAGCCATTTGACAAATGAAAGAAACAAGAGAACACGAAAACAATTTCTTCAAAAATATAGGAAAGATTGTTTAGCTCCGAGCAATCACGTTGGTCCAAATCAACTTGTTTAACTTCCTGCTTTTAGAGCACCCATTCAAGGTTGAAGTTAATCCTACTCGAATTTATCACAGAAAACTGGTTTCAAAACATGAAATAACGAACCAAAGTCATTGGCAGTATATGATAGGATAGTCAACATCATTGAGAAGGCATACGCCAACGTCAGAGTTCGACATTACCGCCTTTCGCAACGAAAAAAACACTTTTGGAACGATTTCCCAACCTACTCGGAGCTTTTCACCTGACTGTACATTTCGGGAATGAAAGGGTATAGTTACCGATCTACGGGCATGCCGCATAGCGTCTTCAAAGTGCACCTTCGTGATCATGGGGACTGGATCCTCTGAATCTACATCCATCCCTCCGTCTCTCATTCTTTGCATGTGCTGTTCAGCCTCAATGGATTGGCGAATGGCGATTTTGCAAGCCCTCTGACAGATTTCTGTCAAATCAGCTCCTGAATATCCATGAGTCACCTGCAAATTATTCATAGTGTAACTCGTGGAACAAGTTTCAAGATGATACCTACTAGTTGTGGAGCACGTGACTAAACGAAAAATGGACAGGTTAATTTATAGAAGCGTACACTTTATCAAGAGTAGGAAGACACCAATGAGCGTATAACGAAGATATACTTCCACCTGCTGCCAGTAAAATACTCGCACATAACAAGCAAATCCCGTTATGCATTTATGGAGTGAGCGCCGAGAAACACCCTGTTATGAATTTGACTATAGCGAATTTGGAATAAACTTTTGATACTAGGAAAATTACGATGTATATCTGACTGACTGAATTAGTGATATATTATTTTTATTATTAATAAAAATAAATTAGTGATAGTAAAAAGGAGATACTAGCGGAATAAATACCACAAGTTGTACTGGAACAATCACCCATTCAGACATGAATGTGTTGAATCACCAAAAATTAACTTCCCTCGACCGGGGATTGATCTCCTATCGTTCCGACTAAACTATACAGGGTGTAACACCTATGTTCCTGCCATAGCCTAGGGGTTGATTCTACAACTAATTTGTGACTTTTTTTTGTCTCATGACATTTTTATTCTTAACCCCCTTAAAATCCGACTTGTTTCACTTTTAGAATGTTTTTCGTATTTTCGACCTTACGCCATTAAAATAGCCATAACTTCCTTGTTTGAAAAATGAGGGGCTCATTTTTCAACACCTGAGTTTTCATTTAAAAGTTTTATTTAGCACTAGGAAGATGGAGAATTTAACACTCTCTTAACGGTATAGTTACATTAGAATTTTGAATGAAAAACAAGGAAGTTATGGCTATTTTAATGGCGTAAGGTCGAAAATACGAAAAACATCTTAAAAGTGAAACAAGTCGGATTTCAAGCAAGTTCGTATTTTCGACCTTACGCCATTAAAATAGCTATAACTCCCTTATTTTTTCATTCAAAATTCTAATGTAACTATACCGTTAAGAGAGCGTTAAATTCTCCATCTTCCTAGTGCTAAATAAAACTTTTAAATGAAAACTCAGGTGTTGAAAAATGAGCCCGAATAGTAAAAACTAAAGCTCAGCTTTCCAACGGTATCGTCAGAATTTTTTCCAATATTTTTATTAGTGGAGAAAACCGCGCTTGAATGAGAAAAAACGTGATTTTTATTCAACGAAATCGACGGTTTGACGGGAGGATTCGGGGGTCCCCTCCGCCGACGCTCCCCTCACTCTCCATCCAACCCCGAATCCTCCCGTCAAACCTTCGATATCGTCGAAAAAAAAACACGTTTTTTTCTCATTCGAGCGCGGTTTTCTCCATTAATAAAAATATTGGAAACAATTCTGATGATACCGTTGGAAAGCTGAGCCATTGGGTCAACTTTTAGGCTTATGAGCGGTCGAAAAAAGTTGAGATTTTCAAGATTTGACCAATTTTTCCTTTTCAAGTTCATTTTTTACCCGTTTTGCCTATTTGAAAAAAAGCCACTTTCCAACAGTCAGAAATATTAAGAAGTATCATCATTGGATTAAGCGTAAAAAAATTACGTAGGAGATGATACCAAACTCGTCAAGTCATCTTGAGATCGAGGGTGACACTCGATTTTCTAGTAAAACACACGTTTTCTACCATTCAAACCTGATTTAATCTTCCAATTTGAACTTTAAAACAAAAATAGACAGACCGTTGGAAAGCTGACAATTTGAGCATGTTTTTTCCGAAAATCATCATCAAAAAATCATCATCATATAATCATCATCATCATAATAATCATCATCCGAAAATCATCCCATCAAAATGGACAGGCGTTCAAAGTGAAAACTTCGAGAAAAAAAAATCAAATTTCGAAAAAAATTGAAGTTTTCTTTTTGACTTGGATTTTTAGAAATGGTTTATTTCTAAAAGATTTTGATTCTACACTAGGTAGCTTGGAAATTTAACGCTCTTTCCAACGATATCCTTAAATTAGAATTAACTTGGTAAATAACAGGCGATATGACAGTTTTAATGACGTAAGGTCAAAAACGCGAAAAAAAAATTCGAAGTGAAAAAAAAAAGCATTTTGAGTGAGTGAAGAAAAAATTGCTAACAGACTTTTGTTAGAAATATCTTGTTGAATTGAACCCCGAAGTTATGCCCATCTTAAGTGTAGATACCCTGTATATTTACAGGCAAAACATTTTCAATTGTAGGTTCACGAAAAACAGTGAATACAAAGCAGTAATAAAATGGAGAATGTATATAACATACGAGTAGATATCGTCGGTGAAACAGACATAATGTAAGTCAATTTTTGGCCAAAATGAGTTAAGCATCATTCTCTATAGAAATGTTCGTGCCGGATCGACTGGATAAGCCAGTTTCTCGAAAAATTTCCTCCTATGACTTCTAGGAGTTGTTTTTTTCGAGAAACTGACTTCTCCAATCGATCCGGCACGAACATTTCTATAGAGAATGGTGCCTAACTTATTTTGGCCAAAAATTGACTTATAGCATGTCTGTTTCACCGACGATATTTTATTTCTCGAATCGAAGGAAGGTGAAAGAGGGTTCTCGATGAGCAAACGTATTAGCCTCCAAGTTCCTAACTGTACAGCGCTATTAAAGGGGTTTTCTGTAGAGGAAATGAATCGCGTTCGGCAAAAGTTGGAAGTAGTGAGAATGGAAGAAATGAGGGGAAGACCAGTTAGGAAAAACCAAGGAAAGTAAACAACTAGTCAATAGCGAAGATGCCAGATGTTCAGAGCGTTCAACTGAGTAAACAAGAACGAAAGTTCCTGCCAACCTTTAACTTTCGGAAGACAGTGAGCGATAGCAAAGAGGAAGGAAAACAAAGTTCGGTAAGGATGAGTGGGGATATGACAAAAAACTACTAAACGACCGGAAAAGTAAACGAGGGTGTGGTAAACCCGTAAATATTCTGATAAACCAGTAAATGAGGGGTTTTCTTCATTTTTTTCCTCGTACTTCAAATTATTCTAAAACAAGGAACGATTAGAAGAATACTGTTTTGGACCACATTTACAAAAACGTACTTTGGATAATTTTCTACCCCTTGACAAATTCATTAAATTTGTTCTCTCTGTCAATATGTTAAGCGTTTATTGATTGATGCCAGAGCGAAGAATTAACTAGAAGCAGACGAGTAGTCACCACTTCAGCGTTCGATTGGGTACTTGATACTCTCTTCGATAAATCTTTATTTCGCATGTACGGCTTAACCCTAGAGTGATAGACTAGGTAAAAATTACGTAATGAGTGGGGAAATGAGACCCCTACAATCCCCCCTCTCGGCCTTCTTAACTGGGCCTCCTCCAGTGCTATCGGTACCTGGCAGTGAAATGACCTTTGTGGTGACCTCATCTCCACTTCTTCCCGTCAGGATCTTGGTTTTCCATAACGCCTACACGTCAAACATACGTAGTCTACTATTTGTTGAAAATTATTTGGAGTAATTCTTACGTGTGTCTACTGGAAAGGGGTGATTGACATCACGTCTGATTGACGTATATCTAGGGGAAAGGCTTGTACCTTGGGACGCTTGTACCTCGGGACAATGCTTAAATCAATTAGAAAAGAGGCACAAAAAAAAAATTGGAATGGGCTCCAATCATCTTTGGATGTGAAGGCAACACCGTGTATGTGCCCCTTTTTCTGTTATCACCGACCATGTGATGATGAAAATTCGTTGTTTGTTATCACCGGTCCCAAAGTTTTGTCTTTGCTCCATACCACGATCCATTGACAGAAAGATAAGTTTGCATTTCTTCCACTTGCAACTGCTTTCCTTCAATTCAAGTTTCATCTCTATGATTTTGATGTTTTTAAGATGTTATTATATCATGATACGTCAAAAATTAAATTTTTTGGAAAATGTCAAATGTTTGTACCTTGGGACACAATAATTTTTCTACTTATGTTATTTATGTTCGGTTTTGGCCTAAGTTATCATGTTAAGATGTTGGTCCATTCATGTCCAGATGCCATGATCAAAGGATGGAGTGAATCAGCAGCCAGTGGATGAGCCTGTTGTGATCAGCTACCTCTTCACATTTCTGTCCATTTACTTCCTTAGCTCAGTGGAAGCGAGCTCGGACTCAGAATTGTAAATATAGTTTAGTCGGAACGATAGAAGATCGATCCCCGGTCGAGGGAAGTTAATCTTTGATGATTCAACAAAGTGGCGCAGTCGTACAGACCCGAATGGTTCCCTCAGCATTCTCTGGGAACACTAATAAATTAGTGTTGTCATCAAGACAACTTCCCCCAAGACACGAGTTGAGCCACAGCCTATTCAGACAAACGTTGAGGTCAGCATGAAGAAATAATAACAAAACTCCGAAGCCAGTAAAAAATATAGCGTTCTCATTGGGTTGAATAAGGCCGGCTAAAGAGCCCTCACCACCCTGACTAAGTAACGGAGTAACTAAGATTTCCCAACTGTGGAGAGATGTTGTGATCAGCTACCTCTTCGCATTTCTGTCCATTCACTTCCATAGCTCAGTGGTTGCGAGCTCTGATTCCGAAGTGTAAATTAATATAGTTTAGTCGAAAGGATAGGAGATTGATCCCAAGTCAATGGAAGTCAATGGGAGATGCGCCTGATTTTTTTAAAATTTTTAATCAAAAGTAGACCTCACCTTGAGAATTTTGACACTAGCCGTTCTCTTTTTGGATGAGTAGATCTTTTTCTATGATTTTTCAAAGTTTCGAATGTTCATGACGCCACGCGCCCCTCCCGCCTGGGCAGGACCCCCCAGCCCACTGTGACGTCATAAACATTCGAAACTTTGAAAAATCACAGAAAAAGGTTTTCTCACGCTAAAAGGCCGTGGTTGGTAACAAATTAAATACAAAGTGAATTCTCAGAATGATATCTAGTGTAGAAAAATAACAATAAACAGTTTTTCCGACTCCTGCGCACACTACATTTTTGATGATTCAACAGGCCAATGGTCGAAAGGCAGCAAGATTTACCAATAATTATCCTTTTAGTTTATTATTCTTTGAAGCATCTTTGTTTGACTTAATAATACTCATCCCGAACATGCCGTTTGTGATAAGATAGTATCCTATTTGTGTGATAGCAATGTAAAAGTAGGTAACCAAATTTTGCTACTTGTCTATGTTTGAACTCCTTTAAAAGGATATTTGAAAATTAAAGTCTGTTTTTGCGATACCTAATGTTTAAATAAAATATTTCGAATAATTTAGGTGGTTTTCTTCTAAATTTATCCTTCTGTCCCAAGGTACAAACATGGGTGTCCCGAGGTACATACACTGTTTGTACCTCGGGACAAAATAGACATTTTGAAAAATCAAGTTTTATGGTATTTCAACTTTTTTCAAAATTATGGTTTATACATTTTATTAAACCTCAGAAGTAGTAGAGAATAATACACCCTTCCGTTAATTGCTTAATTACTTTTGTCTGTGAAAAAAATGTAATTGAAAATATCGTCCCAAGGTACAAGCCTTTCCTATACTATTTAGCAACTAAACTCAATACGCGATTTTGGCGTGAGTGTACTGTTTATGGCTTATTGTCTAATCCTCATGATCGTTGCCTAGCGACTTTCCATAGTCAGAAGCAAGTATGTACGCTATTTCTTCGAATCGAGTGTGAATCGTTCATTTCTTCGTAATAAACTTGATTGTGAAGATGTGAAGGCAGAATGGTGTGGAAGGTAGTACCTACCAATGGTTGGTTGGTAAAAAAAGTTGGTAGGTAGAAAAAGTTGGTACCTAGGTAAAAAACGCTGCAAATTATTTCACAAAGGTGTATTATTTTCCTGTATAGATCACCCTTCTGTATAGATGCCCTGCCAACTATAGGTGCCTCCTACCTACTAGGGCATTTTTGAAAATTTCAACCCTCCATTTCCCTTTGGTAGGTGGTTCGGGTTGAAATTTTCAACCCTTCATTTCCCTTGGGTGGTTGGGGTTGAAATTGTCAAAAATGCCCTAGTAGGTAGTAGGTACGTATGGTTGGCAGGGAGGGATCTATACAGAAGGGTGATCTATACAGGAAAATAATAAACCTTTGTGAAATAATTTGCAGCGTTTTTCTATAACATCTATGTTATGAAAAATTCGAGAATGAAACACACCTTTTCTCCACATCTCTAAATAGCAAGAAATTTTTCCTTTTTCTCAAATTTTCATTCATTTTCTCTTTCAATATAATATATTATCCAGAGTAAAAATCGAGTTTTGGATGTGATATAAGAACATTTTTGTGATAAAATTCTGGTATTCATAGCTTCTCTTTTGGAAACATTATTTTATATACTCAACATATAAAGGTAAATATTAAGAAGACTGAGTTTATGTTCGTTTTTTGTTGAACGAATAAAAAATATATGACCGTTTTGTGTTGGAAATATTTTTTCAGTTTCACACGTCATTTTTTATGTAGTCAACTAATAACTGTGTGTCAGGGAAGTATACTACTCTAGGGTTAAACTTGAAAGTTGGGATCAATAATCAATAAAGCACAACATACTCAAAATTCACAATCCCATAAAACAAACGTCTCAAGTGTGCATTAGTTCACCTATTCTCCGCTAGGGATAGAAAAGCATTTTCCCCTTGAATCAGCTGCATCGCATCATTTCAAGCTTTATCAAAATAGGTAACTAAGCTTATCTCATATAATTGAAAGGAAAGGTTACTCATATGGTTCAAAGGGAAGGAGGTTACTAGGAAACACGAACTTTAACCACATGCTACAAGACAGCTGCAGTAAATATAGGAAGAAATAATACTTTATATTTATATAGTATACACTTTATATTTATAATATATACTTATAACTAATAAGTTATATATTTATAATATATACTTTATATTTATTTATATAGTCTCATCTGATTGCAAAATATTCTAGTCTAGTAAACTAAAGAATCGGGAGACTCATTTAAGAACTTGAAGCAATTTCTTAACATAAAAACCTATAATGATACCTATGACTATACCTATACCTATGACTACCTATAATGATGGTTTACAAGATCTTCGTAAATATGTATAATGGGATGGTTGCAAATTTTTTATTTATTTTTTCTGTGAAGTGAAGTACATATCATTAAGTAAAACTTCCCAAAAATCAGAGTCTTTCAAAAAACGGCATTTTCGGATATATGAGAGAAAACCATCACACGGCAGGGACACTGGAGGGTCAATGCAACAACACTAGGGAGACCAGGAAAACAACAAAAATGTGCTTCATTACTATGAAATTAAGTAAAAAATTAAAATATTGTGCAGAGGCTGAAAAATACATTTTACATTGTTTTTCTAATCATTATTTACCATCCTTATTTCAATATTTTTAAGTTGAATCTGTCTTCGATTGCAGTGTTCTCAGAGAAATTGTTTTGGCCAGGTGACGTCAGAGTTGTTGTCATGTCTCTAGCCAACACAAGTGAGGACAGTATTTCCATGAGGAAATAGGGCTAAACTAAATGGAATTTCGAACTCAAAACGTGTACAGGAACGTTTTTAAGAGCGCTAAATTTGAATCTGACGTCAAAAAATACGAAATTCCAACCCATGCAACTACCCCATTCATTGTGATGAATTGTATTCTGTTTCCGACCGAGGTCTTGGCGAGCATTGTTCCAAGTGAGGAATGAGGGACACTTCATCACTTATATGAAACGAACTGAAGAGAGTTGGGGACAACAACGGTGCGCCAAGTCGTTTATACGCCGCGAAACTGCCATAACAGTAAGTCAAGGTCATAAAGACAAAACTGCTCCTTCCTTGGAGGAAACACGGTTTCAAAAGATAGCCAGAAACAACCACACAAATAAAAATATACAGGCTTTTCCGCTCGACGGATTTAAACGAACCTGGTGCCTCATTACCGAGTTTTTACCATTCTAGATTCCTCGAGCGAGCTACTCAGCTCACATCTTTTTCTACGCTACAATAACTCCAGTGGAACTTCTCAGTGACCCCGTTTTAGAACTTTGTCACTGTAAAGTTTCCTGACTGACTTTTTTCGAAGTCAGGTCCACTCAACATCAACAAAAAAAAAAATCGAAATGAACGGCGGAAAAAACGAAGAACAGACGAGAATAAATCAAGCCTTGAGGAGCCAATTAAGACTCCCAACTGTGAGATAATTTAATTTTTAAACTTACAGCTGGTTCCTGATATTAACACGGGGTACATTACAGCTAGCAGCCTAAACCTGCTATAATGGAACCTATCAGCAACGTCGTTAGCAAGTACGATACCAAATATTAGCAGCATCAGTGTTTTAAATAAATACAAATAGTATAAATCAGTATTTTTAACTGCTGTGAGCAGAATCTACTAACACCGTTAGCAAGCAAGCCAGGGTCCATTTTAGATCACTCCTTTCAATGATAAAATAATTAACCGTAGTGATCGTGAATTAAGAATGTTTTTGCCTAAACTACAATCATGACTTTGCGCCACATCATCATCGAGCAGTAATTTCAAATTGCTCGATAACTAGAAGACTCGTTTCTGAAATGCTTATTTATTTGTCATGTGATGAGAACTAAGTAGGTTATATTCACATTCAGGATAATTAAGTCTAATCCATTTAATAATTGGGTTCATTCCAGTCATTTACAAAACCTGTAAAAAATTAAGCTTTAGGAAGAAAATGGAAATCGAAAACTTTGGGACGCAGAATTTTTCAGTTTCTGAAGGGTTGTTACTTCAGAAACCAGTCTAGCTGCTTATTGAACACCTAAGTACAGGGTCCGGCAGGGAGGTATGGATGATTTGAAATAATAGCTACACACTCATTTTCAAATGAAACTAAAATTTTATTATTTCAGTGTGTACCTTGGATGATGCCATTATGAAAATTAAAGAGGAAAAAAATAAAACATTGATTATGTGCGAAAAATAACATCTGATAAGTGGTGTCCGTTTTTGTCCACACACTCCTGTAGACGTTGTGAGAAGTTGTCCATACTCTTCTGTAGCATTGGACGTGGTATTGCTCGAATTTCTTGAGTTATTGCTTCATTCAGGGCTTCAAGTGTACGTGGTTTGTGTATGTATACACGTGATTTGAGGTAGCCCCATAAAAAATAGTCACAAGGTGTCAGGTCTGGTGACCGAGGAGGCCACTCCACATCTCCACGCAACGAAATGAGGCGCCCAGGAAACGTCTGCCTAAGAAATTCCATCAATGCTTTATTTTTTTTCCTCTTTAATTTTCATAATGGCATCATCCAAGGTACACACTGAAATAATAAAATTTTAGTTTCATTTTAAAATGAGTGTGTAGCTATTATTTCAAATCATCCATACCTCCCTGCCGGACCCTGTACTTTCTTGTTGTATTTGAATGTCATAATTACATACCACAGCTACCTGGTCCGAAAACAAAATGACACACAGCGCCATTGTCTACAGCGATAAATAGCTCTCGCAATTGTTTACCGTACTGGCTGCTTCGGGTTAGTCTTCCGGATCAAGGGCGACGCTGAGTCGGGAAATTCAATATTAACAAGACGAAAAGAAAAAGGCAGAGGAAGCCAAAAAAACAAGAAGGCAGCAAAGTGACGGACTGCGTCTCTCCCTGCAACCCGAACGCCCTAGCCGGGAGAAGAAGACAGCCCGGAGAAATCTACCCTAGCTGCTATCAAATCATCGATCAACAGGTCAGTGGAGAGCTATTCGTAAAATCATCTGCTCAGCTCCCCCTCTAGGACTTTGCGGTTCGCGTACTTCGAGTACCCCTATCGGTCGAGAAATTCTGGTAGAGCAGAATGGACGTATAGTTGCTGTGCAAGAGATGATTTGACAAATAAAGCAGAATTTCCAAGCTCTCCACTGACCTGTTGTCCTGGTTGATCGATGGACTGATGGCTGCCAGGGCAGACTTCTCCTGGGTTGGCTACTTCCTCCGGCTCAGGTGATCGGGCTGCAGGGATAGACGTAGTCCATCACTATTATTTGAGAGTTTTTGGTGCCAAAATCTCACGGGCCCCGTTAGGAGGAGACTAGCGCGAGCAACAGAGGATGCTACCCAGTTCAAGGAGGAAGGACGTTAACTTTGGACAGGGGGGGAATGGAGGCGCTCGTCACGGTGGGCCTCGAGGAACGGGTGACTGTCAGGGGGCACCCTTTCATCATCGCCCGCTGATGTCGGGAGGCAAATCCATCGTCACCCGCGAACTCTGTGCTTTGTGAAGAGGTTCCACGGGCCCGTTAGTGGAATCAATTATTTTATTTTCAACCTTTTCCTCTTTGTCTAGTTAATTTTGATGTTCCCAGTTCTTGATTATTTGCCCTCGATTCTACTTTTCACACCTGCTCACCAAGAGTTATATTATTACCACGTAATGGTAAGTTTACCTTGGCCAAGTATTTGATGTCGACGTCGGGAGCAATGGGAGATTTGCTGAGTTTGGCTTGAAATATCATTTCTCTAGACTTCTCATCCGGTAATGGGATGTATATGAGCTGATCGAGGCGACCAGGGCGGAGGATGGCGGGGTCGATTATGTCAGGGCGATTCGTCGCTCCAATTATAAACACATTCTTCTTGGCGTTGATGCCGTCCATTTCTGTCAGTATTTGGTTGATCACTCGGTCTGCAGCACCACCTGCATCACTAACGGAAGAACCTAGGGAAAATAACGGTAGAGAACAAAATTAAAATTTATTTCACTATCAACATGGGAAAAAATAATCATTCAAAAATTTCTCTCTAATTTCACTTGTTATATTTTCCCCAACAATTCCAATTTCCTCTAATTTCGATGGAGTTTACAGGGTTTATTTGGGTATGGGTCTTGACGGTTGCCTATCAAATGCAAAATCTCCAGATTGATAGCAACCTCGCGTTTACATTGTTTCACCAAGCCTAACTTTTACGGTTTTCATCCGATTCCAAGTTAATTTTCAGTTAAATTGTTCTCTATAAATTCCATTATGATCAGATGTTGGTATTCACTGCGCATGCGCAAGCTTGAAACACTAGTAACATGAACGCCTATTGATCATCAAAAAATCGTGTTATATGGAAAGTTAGGTTCAGAAATTGTCATCATTAAGGCACTTACGGCCACCTTTTTCTAGTATGAATGCATTCATTTTTTTAATTTTAATTTTTAATTTTTTAATTTTTTTAATTTTTTAATTTTATTTATTTATTATGAATAAGTACCTACATAGTTTTTTAAAGAGGCCAAAATACTATAAAAGCAGCATTGAATCTGAAGATTCTTTAGGTTATTGAATCTGAAAATACTGGCAGATTTTCTGGGTTGAATCATAATATTTCAAAGTAACAACTTATATTTTTTGGCGACTTATAACAGTGGAATTCATAGATTAATATCTAAGATATTAATTTCCGCTTGCAGCCAATATGCTTAATGTTTTCGGGGATGTTGAATCCAAACCGGATTGTTAATCGAGTGTTGATAATATAATTTTTTTCTTAATAAAAAATTATTGATATACTTAGTTGAAAATAGATACAATTATGGAAAAAATTGCTACTGTACCCACACTATACCAATGCAGAGGGGAACAGTCTCCTAGTGCAAAGTCCCCAAAGACAAAGAAGAGTCGGCTTGGAAGTGAACTGGTCCCCAAAGACAAAGAAGAGTCGGTTTGGAAGTGAATTGGTCCTTCCTCAGGTTAAGGTATGGAAATGTCAGTTTAGACATGAACCACAGTTTTTGGGGAGTAAAGGTCCTTTATGCCCACGTGAGAATTGAGGGAGGAAACCAAACAAAGGTGTTAACAGTCACAACGGACAAATAAAATTTTACAACGATTTATAGGAAAATATAACAAGTGGGGGTCAAGACACTTGCAAGGATAGAGCCGCATTATAGATAGGTTCCTTTATGTTGCATTTCGGAATTCACCATTCTGTCCTTAATCTGCTTCTTTTCACTTACTAGTGACGTCTTCTAAATCCCTCTTAAGATGGAAGTACGAAAGTATTGAAGTATTTAGCTCCTAGAGCTTTGCCTAGTATGAGGTACATCCTCATACTCTACTACTTATAGCTGCGTTTTGAGCTGACTGAGCGTGGTGATACAGCTTTGGTGATTTAGAGGAATGGTTTATACTAAACTCAAAACCTACAACACATAATTTGATTAAAGCACTCCATTTAATCTTACCCCTGAATTTCGCGATGGAATCCAGTTCGTCAAAAAACATTACACAAGGTGCAGCTGCTCTTGCTTTGTCGAAAATGTCCCTCACATTCGCCTCAGACTCTCCAAACCACATGGTGAGGAGTTCGGGACCTTTGATGCAAATGAAGTTCGCCTGACACTCGTTAGCGATGGCTTTGGCCAGAAGAGTTTTACCACACCCTGGGGGGCCGTAGAAGAGGACGCCACGGGACGGTTGCATTCCGAATTTGAGGAATTTCTCTGGGTGTTCAACGGGATACTGAACGAGCTCTTGGAGTTCCGTCTTGACAGCTGAAAAATTGTAGAAACAGAACATGTTGAATGCAGAAAAATTTCATTTTCCTTTTGCATAAGGTATGCTGCACTTACACCTAGTTAACATTAGACTCGTTTTGACAAAAAAAGGTATTTATTGATTCTAAGAACCAATTTTCAAAATCGCATTATTCGGTTTTGACGGTGTGAGAATGAGGAATTTCACCATGTCGGAATTTCCTATTTTTGACCCCAAAATCGAATTCAGCAACTCGAAAAACCTCCTAAGGCAAACTTTCAGCCCGAACTCCCTAATTTACGAATAAACAAAACAGTGTAGAAAATACGAATGTTTAAAAAAACCGGGAAAATGACGTCATCCTGGAATAGTTCATTTATGGCCGCTTGAAGCGCTGAGATCGAGTAATCTATAGTCCCCAGATGCAAAATTTCACGAAACAGTAAAGTTCGAAATCGAAAAACTGAGGAAAAAAAATAGAAAAAGCAAGATGGGGAAAATTAGGTTTCCCATGTTTTTGTTTGATAACTTTTCTCTTAGAAAACACGATTTTGTCGTACCATCGGGCAACACTGGGAGGAGGCGGCGACCCGAACAGCCAATCAGCGAGTGTTCCCGCTTCACGTCCGTTTTACCGGTTAGCTTTTTGTTGTTAGGTTGTTAGGTTTTTCCCTGTTAGCTTGTAAAATGTTCACGTATTTACATATCTTGAAAAGTACAACTTAACATTTTGAGGGGAATGAAAACATGGCCAAACATTTTGAGGGGAATGAAAATATAGCCGGGGCACATCGACTCAAGACTTTGAAACCCCTTATATGAGCTTATATGAAACATGATATGTCTTAGGAGGGAACGCAGAACTTTCTGTTACCAGTTTCAACTAGAAGTTAAGCTAAAATGAAAACTTCATAACTTTAGGTACCAACAGGTACATACTACATCTGAAAGATGCGTTGCATACAAACACACACATATTACGAGGAACTTACACGTAAGCCCTCCAATATCTTCCCACGTAACATTTGGAACTTCGACCACTGTTTCTCTTAGAGCCGATGGTGTGCTTCGCTTCATGGCAAACCTGGAAATAGGAGATAGAGTTAGTAGTATTAGGAACCTATATTGTTCGGCAACATAATTCACCCTGATGAACAGCAATTTCGAATGGAAAAAATGAGCTACAATAAAAATATTTATGTGACGTCAGAAATCGATTTCCCACTCTTCGTTGCAACAACTTTCGTTTATACTGCACTTTTTGGGAAAAACTCCTCTAACAGCAGCTCGGCTCTTCTCAGAAAGATAGGGTTTTCCACAACACGCAATTACGTCGGTCAATGTAATCATAAAATAACTTTATTGCATACCACTAAAACCACCAGGAACTTAGTTTTCAAATTGTGTCGAATTTCGTCAATTGGCCAAATAACAAACCTCCTAGAAATAACAAACCTTTTCGTCAATTGGCCAAATAACAAACCTCCTAGAAATAACAAACCTCGAGAAAGTTCTTATTTTTTTAGTGAATAATTTCACAGTTGGTGTATTCTTTTCAATAATGAACCTTTGGAATCGACCTAGAATTTTTTTAAACCCCCTCCCCCCTCAAAATTTGTTGGTTTACGTTTCAAGGTACGTAGAATCCAAAAATCGGATGAAAATTTGGCCGTCCGTCCGCCGTACGCTGCACTTTCCTCAGCATTGACTGATTTTGATGAAATTTGGTATGTGGGCTCCATTTGGGGTCTAGTTGTGCCCCGAAGCTTTTGGTTGATGAAGGTCACTTCTGAGGGTTGAAAAAAAGGGTTGAAATTTTGAAAACGCCCTAACTCAAAAAAATTTGATAATAATTATCAAACAATTATTGTTTTTCCATCAATTCCCAGCAAGCCCTTAGTCACTTAGACCAAAAGTTTGATCTATTGTGACAGGATTCCCTTTTTCACTTAAGTGCCCGTTTGAAAACCTCTTCTTTTTCGTTTTTAGTTTTTCGGGCGTTTCCCGAGCAATTTCGGCCGGGACAAGAGTACCCTTACCGAAATGCCAGAATCTGGTAGATACTACTGCAGGACACTCACAGAGGATGTGTTCTGCTGTTTCGACTCCTTCGCAGCAGAGCCGACATTCGACTGTCCTGGCCTCCTGGCCTTGCCCATCTTGTTGAGATGGTATCTCAGGGGGCAATGGCCAGTCAGGAGACCCACAATGGTGCGAAGGTCCTTCCTCCTTAGCGACAGCAAAGCTTTTGCTCTTTTTTTTAGAGATGGTGATTAGCTGCTTGGCTTGCCTCTGCTTTGGAGTGTTGCGCCAGTACGTAGCTCTCCCATTTTTGGATCTGTTCAGTAATGAAGCTCTTAGTAACCCCGAGTAGGGGTTCAGGACCAAAACATTGGGATTCCGATCCCTGCTTAGCGAGTCGATCGGCTTCTTCATTGCCATCTACTCCTTCACCAGAGCAAAGTCAACTTATTGCCCCGAGTCGCAGCCTTCAGGGAGTCCAGACAATCCCAGGTTAGCCTTGATGTTATTGAGTAGGCTGCAATGGCCTTTAGGGCTGCCTGGCTATCAGACATTATGTAAATTCTCGCACCTTCGAGTCGTTTTTGGGCGATCTCTTGTGCGCATATTTGTATGGAATGGGTTTCAGCCTTGTTTTTCCATCAATTTAAGATAGTATTGAATTTTTAGAATTTTTTGAGACCACGCGGAGCCTTGTAGGACAAACCGTTCGCTCCCCTTTTTCTTCAGGTTGGTGGTAAGAATGACAAAGCCGTGTTCTTTGCAGACGAGTGATCTATATAGAAAAATAATAAACCTCTGTGTAATCATTTGCAGCGTTTTTATTTCAAAATTTGTCCCTTTTTCCCCCTTATTGAACTACCTGGAGTCTTCCTGTTTTTTTCTAACGATTCATAACATATTTAGACAATTAGACGGATTGGATTTGATTCAACTGCAAAATCTGATTTCTGGTAGTGATGAGGAATTATACCACTAACTATTCACGAAAAATTGAAAGAGAAACTTATTACGAAAATAACAAAAAATAAAAGTTAGATTCCGTCCGATAGATCCAGAGAAAACGGGTCAAACGTAGTTGAAGAAGTAAATGAAGTAAAGAAGTAAATGTTCAGCAGAAGCGGTTGAAGTTTTTCACTCGTGTTCCCAACACTACTGCCTGCTTTGGCCCTGATTCCTTCAACTAGTTTACACACTTTTTTCTTCCTCCTAATAATGTTATTTGATTTTATAGGATTCAAATAAAAAGAAAAAGGACGGTTATCAAAACGGAAAGAAAACCTTCATGTTTCCGTTTCTCAACTGCTCATTTCTTCGTCATTTCAGTGAATTTTCAATTTACTCTTGTTTTTACACTTTTTACATTGTTTCTATGACTCGTCCCAATGGTAAAAGCATAAGTCCTAATTGGTGGGTTTGTCACAAAAGTACAGTGATGAAACATCTGCATAAACTGATGCACATCAGGCTGATATTCCTAGCAGATGTTGGGCCGATGCGGCTCCTTTAAGTTGGATGGGTTCTTCTCCGGTAAGAAATAGTAGTAATGCATCATCCTACTAAGCTGAATGATATTGAGGAGTACGATAATTTCGATTCAAATACTGTGTTTAAATAGTGGATAAGGAGGACAGCGAGCCAAGCTACAATCCTGGCAGATATTGATACAATTTCATACATTTATATTTAACATGGCAATTGTTTACAGCCAAGGGGGGGGGGGGGGGTCTTTTTTTTAAGGCCTAAAACACACAAGGGCTGAACACATACCTCGACAACTAACCCACTCTTAAGTATACTACGAGAACAAATAGTTTTTAAATGCCTCAAAATTAATGGTTTATATGTAGGCCAAACGCTACAAATTCAATTATTATTCGTAATATCCAACCTGAAGTTATCCATAGTGATGGCCAATGAGTCAAGCACTTGAGCGTCGATCATTTCGTCTTCTAGGTCTATAATTTCCATTTTTTCTCTGATCTGTTGGAGAGCCGCTTCCGAACAGAGGGAAGCCAGATCCGCTCCGACGTGGCCGTGAGTTTCATTGGCGACCTCCTCGAGATTGACGTCATCCGAGAGTTTCATATTCTTCGAGTGGATCCTGAGCACTTCCAGGCGTCCGATGGAGTCTGGGATGCCTATTTCTATCTCTCGGTCAAAACGGCCAAATCTGGAGGAAGAAATTCATTTTTGAAACCGTTGAAACGAGAGAAACCAAAAGGTAGAAAAATGAATGCTATACCGATCTCAGACTGGTACTTCACACTATGAAATTATGAGGGTTTGCCTCTCGGGTTGTTTGAACTTTCCGCCTATTTAGGCAGGAGACCAAAAGTTAGTGCTGCCAACCTCTACGAACTTAGTACCTAGTTCTGCCGCTTGGTGGCTGAGCCCACAATTACATTCATTAGTTCCGATCATGCAACCGTTAGGTGGTCCCATTTAATAATAATGAGCCAGAACTAGAACAAAAGGATTAATAATAAGAAATAGATCATGAATTGAACAATCAGGTCTTTTAATGCGCAGAATTGTTCTATGCAGCCGTGGCCATTCAAATCGTTGGGGTAACCTTCCCTGCCGACGATGCCCGCCATGTTGCTCCGTGCTCCTAAACCATTTCGATCGTTATAAAACTTTATCTCTTTACATCCGTTTAAGTTCAATATATTTTGTTGTGAAAGCTTTATATTGTTCTTGCTCTTTTCTTTCATTATCCCGAAGTGATAAACACGGGTACTAGGTAGTTCTAGGGAACTCAAGTCAAACAACCCATTAGTGAGACATAACGTCATATAAACATTTGACCCGCTTTAAAGATAGAGTTATTCCAGGCGATAAATTATTATTATTAAATTCAGCGAACTAATCTTGTCCGTAAGTTGATAGTATTAATTTCGGAAAAGCTTTCATTTTGGTTTCATTTTTTTCAATAAAAATTTCTTGAAATCAATAAAGAAAAAAATTTGTTTAACCCCAATCAAAATTTGATGGTTTACATATCAAGAAGTTCGTAGAAAATCGAAAAAAAACTCCGTCGGTCCGCCGTCCGCAACACTCTCTTTTGTTACTGTGGAGCGATTTTGATAAAATTTGGTAAATGAGCCCCAATTTAAAGTTGAATTGAGTTTTTAGAATCGAATGAGACCACCTAGAGCTCTATTCTACGACTAATTCACACGAGTGTGAATAGTAAAATACTGTCCACTGACAGAAATTGGCCTAATGTAATGAAGTTTCGAGTTGTGCTTCCTTAGCAATCAAGAACCAAATTCCGTTATGAAGACACCCACAGCTGTTATTCATGGTGGGTACTTTCTGTCAAACTGATTGCTGACCTTGTTGAACCACTTAGTAATCATTTGCAGAGTTTTCGTTCAAAATTGTGTGTAGTCTTGGATATAGGGTATGAAACTACGAACTGCAATTCCCTCATCTTAAGGATAATTCGTTTCCAGACTGTTATAATTGAGCTACCATCAGAAGATTTGAAATTAGCTCTAACCACTTCACAATGTAGAGTTTTCCCTTCTGGATATTTTCGTTAATCTCCGGATACCTCCTTAGGCGATTAGCGGCACAACAGCTCTTCCCCCTAAGAAATGGAATTTAAGGATCCTCAATGTTTTGTTTTCACCAAGAATAAGAACAATCAAAATCTACTGTAACCATGAATTCCTCTTTCAGCAGCATCGATCTACAAGCGAATTGCGATAAAGAAGTGTTATAGTTTACTGAAGGAAATTGTAGTTTAAATCGTATACATTGAGTGGTTGTCAAAGAGGTTGCGCGTTATTGCATTTGATGAGTCCTTGAGATTGTCAAACTGTTTTATTTATGTTTTCCATTCGCACAATAGGATTATTGTTTGCTCTCTGCTCGATCCTCCCTTCTTTTCCATAGAAGTTCTTCCTTTCATCTTCTTTCATTCTTTATTTTCCCTCTTCTTTCTATCTCTCCAAACCGATTCTTCAAGACGACGGAGGGAGGCGTTTATTTCTTTGTTATCTCGATGCCCCGTATTTCAAGATGAGGGTGGGCAACCTCGTTCGTTGTGGAACTGATATTGATTTATGTTACGCAACAGGCACTGTGAAAGACAGGCTTAGAAAACTTATTTCGTAATAACCTCGGGTACCCATGAAGGGATGAAGAGGGCGGGGTTCTTGGGGTCTAATATTCCTTTCACCGACCATTTTTTCCCCTCTTGGAGTTTACAACTGATTTTCATCTTGAGTACAAAAGGGATTTCTTGAACTAATATGACGCCAAGTGGTTTGGTAGTACAAGATTACCTACTTCACAGAATGGTTCAATTTATGCCACTGTATTTATGGCTACAAATACCAACACAAAAACAGTGATCTGCAAAGCGGTCTCATATTGTTCACAGTCTCTCATCTTATATTTAAGACATCCAACTGTACCACCAATTATTATGCGGTTCCATTACTATCAGGTTGTTCAGGAGCATCCCATATAGCTGAGTCATCAGTGTCTACTTGGTTTGTAACTACTAAACGTTGTGTGACTGTCAAACACTGAGTAACTCAAATTGAGAACATTACATTAGGAGGTTCAAACATGAAATATCGCATGCACACGATAAAAGGCACTCTCAATACGTTCAAACAAGTTCCCTCAATTTCTAATTAGTTGTTATGTTGAGGTTCTCGACTACTGGTAGACTGACAGTCATAATTCAGGTGTTATATTACAGAAAAATCAGTGATAATCCAAATGTTATAGAAAAATTGGCTACCTGCCTCATCGTGAAACGCCGCCCATCACCATCAAAGCAAACTTAACACCCGCGGAGGCTTTAGGTCTCTTAGATCAGCATAACTTCAGGGTTCGATTCTACAAGGTATTTCCAACAAAAAATGTCTCTTAGCAATGTTTTTCTCCCACTCAAAATTCCTTTTTTTTTCACTTTCAAGTTTTTCTTCGCGTTTTCGACCTTAAGGCACTGATATGGTCATAACTCCCTTATTTCTCCTGAAAGTTCGATTATGACTACACCGTTAGAAAGAGCGTTAAATTCCCGAGCTACCTAGTGCAAAATCAAAATATTTCAGCAATAAAATAGTTTCAAAAAATCAAGTCAAAAAGCAAACTTTAAA
The DNA here is from genome assembly GCA_009739505.2 of Apolygus lucorum. NCBI lineage: Eukaryota > Metazoa > Arthropoda > Insecta > Hemiptera > Miridae > Apolygus > Apolygus lucorum. The sequence goes on along the minus strand of CM019177.2, from coordinate 39,384,428 downwards.
AAAAATTTGAAACTTGACTTTCTTCGACCAAAGTTTTCACTCTAAATCCCTGCCCATTTTGATGGGCGCTCTTCGGAGAAAACATACTCAAATTGTCGGCTTTCAAACGGTCTATCAATTTTTTTAACATTCAAATTGGAAGAGTAAATTAAGTTTGAATGTAAAAAAAACGTGTGTTTTACAAGCAAATCCAGAGTTTTAAGCGGTTTATGGTCCCCCTCGACCTCAAGACGGCTTGACGATTTTGGTATCATTTCCTATGTAATTTTTTACGCTGAATCAAACAGTGATACTTCCGAATGATTCCGACTGCTAGAAAGTGGATTTTTTCGAGAAAAAAAACCTTCGTTTTTCGTACATAAAATACGCATTATACGTAGATACAGTCGTGAGCATAAAGTAACACCTCTGAACTCAACAAAATCACCGAATTTCTAGCTAATTGAAGTTTTTGTTGAGTTCAAAGGTGTTACTTTATGCTCACTACCACATTTACGAATAATGTGTGTTTAATGTACGAAAAACAAAGTTTTTCTTCAAAAAAATCCATTTTCTAGTAGTCGGAATCATTCGGAAGTATCACTATTTGATTCAGCGTAAAAAATTACATAGGAAATGATACCAAAATCGTCAAGCCATCTTGAGATCGAGGGGGACCATAAACCGCTTAAAACACTGGATTTGCTTGTAAAACACACGTTTTTTTACATTAAAACTTAATTTACACTTCCAATTTGAATGTTAAAAAGAAAAATTGATAGACCGTTGGAAAGCCGACAATTTGAGTATGTTTTCTCCGAAGAGCGCCATCGCAATGGGGAGTGATTTAGAGAGAAAACATTGGTCGAAGAAAGTCAAGTTTAGAAAAATTTGTAAAGTTGGCTTTTTGACTTGATTTTTTGAAACTATTTTATTGCTGAAATATTTTGATTTTGCACTAGGTAGCTTAGGAATTTAACGCTCTTTCTAACAGTGTAGTCAGAATCGAATTTTCAGGAGAAATAAGGGAGTTATGACCATATCAGTGCCGTAAGGTCAAAAAAGCGAGAAAAAAACTTTAAAGTGAAAAAAATAGAAATTTGAGTGGGTTAAAAGAAAATTGCTGAGACATTTTTTGTTGGAAATACCTCGTAGAGTCGAACCCTGAAGTTATTCCCATTCTTAAGTGTAGACACCCTGTATTGTCATGAGGACCAGTCAAGCCTACAAAGCCCTGGGGATGATGAACAAATACATCGAAACGTCGACCTAGTCGAGTGTTTCATTCTGACCAACCCTCTCTATCTCTAATAAAAGAAATAAATAGCCATTTATGATCTTCCCAAGCCCACAATAGCTCTATCCGCGTCATTATAATCTGTCTTTTGACGAGGAAACCCAATTAATAGCCTACAAGGTGAGAAATGAGGGCAGAAGGTACCTCGAAAGCCCTATTACAGTCCGTCAATTCAAAAATAATTCATTTTTTCTTTGAGTTATCATGTTTTTATAATTACGTTTTCTTACACAATCAATAGTTGGAGTACGAAGATAGCCAACGGCTATCAGTTTTGGTTTAAAAGTGGATAAACTGTTGCAGGTAAAAATTGGACTTCCAAAAAGATACCTCAGGATATTAGGGGTTAATTGAGTTTGTGAATATGCCAACTGTGATAACATTCGTGGGACTCATCAGACCAAGTAAGAATGCTCACACTAAGACTGAAACTGGAATGTAAAGGCAGGAAAACCATCAAGTATGGAGCACATCAACTAACGGATGGCAAACACTGTAGGGCTTACCTTCTGAGAGCATTATCAATCGAATTAGGTCGGTTGGTGGCTGCCATGACTATGATGTTGGCAGAGGACTTGAGGCCATCCATCAAAGTTAGCAGCTGGGAGACGATTCTCCGCTCCACTTCGCCGTGAGTTTTATCCCTTTTAGGCGCTATGGCATCCAGCTCATCGATGAAAATTATGGAGGGTCCATTCCTTTCGGCTTCGTCAAAAGCTATTTAAATAATTAGACAAACGGGTAACTAATGAATGTGCAGACACATTTATAAACAATCTAAACCAAGAGGCACCAACAATACACAATTACAATATAATTGACACAACCTAAGGCAATCCATAGAAGAAACTGACATCTCCCTTCAAAATTATCATGTTGGGGGGAAAAAACTCCGCTGTCCTCCCAACAAACGTTGCTCATATTATCAAGTACTAATTGATTCTTCCGTTTACCGCTTAATCAGCAGTTGAGACTAACTAATAGCAAAAAACTCTGTATGTATAGGCAGCTCTCCTGCAAAGAACACGGCTTTGTCCTTGTCAGTACCTACCAAAAAGATTTCGCGCAAGGTTCATTATCAAGTCTATATTGAAACACAGAGGATCCACCAACAAAAAAACGTTATCCGAGAGTAGAGTGCCCTCATATTCATAACTAAATTTGGTAGCTACTTGATTGCTAGGGAAGCACAATGGAGTGACATGAAATTCTATTTGAAGAAAGCTGAGTTTGGCTCACTTCTGTAAGCGAAGGTTCATGTATTCACAAGCGTGTTTGTGACAATTTATTCAATTCACTACAAGAGACAACCTAGCAAGAGATCCTTCTAAGGACCAGAGGTAAGTGGGGGAGGGGGTTGTCGGTTCTCTGGGACTATTCACTAGCTCACTAAGGGACCTACGTGTTCACATAAATTTCACAATATGGATAGTATAATAAATATAAATATAATAAATATTTCTGGATAGTATAATTCGTTTCTAAAAATTGAATACTACCTTAAGGTGATTAATTTTCCTCATGGAGCGAATAGTTAGTCCAACAGAGATCTAGGTAGTGTCAACAAATTTTCAAAAATTCCTGTTAATTTTGAACTGAAGGATCAAACGTTTTTGAGCTAGGGCGTTTGAAAATGTTTTCCCCCACTCTTCTACCCTTAGAAATGACTGGCAATAACCAAAATCTTCAGGGCAAAAACTCCAAATGGAACCGTTACACTAAATTTCATGAAAATCGGTACGGGGTGCGGCGTACGAAGCAAATTTCAATTCAATTTTCGGATTTTACATACCTTGAAAAGTAAACCATCGAATTTTTATTATCTTGCTCAATTCTAAAGGTTTATTACTATAAATAGTAAACCAAAATGCTGCGAATTAACGCTCTTTAAGGGGGTCTCAGACCCTCATTCCGGGTTAGTATTTCCCTCAATTACCAGCGCTCAAACTCTAAACGTTGTACCTACATTTAAAATGTTGAAGGATTTTCAAAATTCATTCGTGCATCTGCCTAGGGAATTGAACAATTAAAGAATAAAAAAGGGAAACGTGGGGAAAACCGTTTATTCAGTCAGGTTTTTTCCCCATTTTTCTCTGGCAATGACGAATTTCACGGAATTCTGTTCGCATTTTTCCTGAATAGTTAATGGTGTGGTATAGATGAAAATCGGGTTGATTTAGGGAAATAATTCTCCTGCTATTTTTGGGAGACAATCAAAATTTATGATTTCAAAAAATAACCGGGAAAACGGACTTTTACGACGTGAAGCGGGAACGCTCGCTGATTGGGCTGTTCGGATCGCCGTCCTAATACGACCAATGATATTTTGAGTGATAATTTTTTTTTTTTTCATTTTTCATCACAAATAACGGTTTAGACAGAAAACAAAACACGCTTTTACTCAACGCGACGGTTTATTACTTTTGTATCACCCGTCTGGAAAGGAGACGGATTTTCCATTGGTAAAACCCACCAACCATATAATGAGGAATTTCACCATGTCGGAATTTCCTATTTTTGACCCCAAAATCGGATTAAGCACCTCGAAAAACCCCCCTAAGGCAAACTTTCAGCCCGAACTTCCTAATTTACGAATAAACAAAACAGTGTAGAAAATACGAATGTTTAAAAAAACCGGGAAAATGACGTCATCCTGGAATAGTTCATCTATGGCCGCTTGAAGCGCTGAGATCGAGAAATCTATAGTCACCAGATGCAAAATTTCACGAAACAGTAAAGTTCGAAGTCGAAAAACTGAAGAAAAAAATAGAAAAAGCAAGATGGGGAAAATTAAGTTTCCCCTGTTTTTGTTTGATAACTTTTCTCTTAGAAAACACGATTTCGTCGTCCCAATGGGCAACACTGGGAGGAGCGGCGATCCGAACAGCCCAATCAGCGAGCGTTCCCGCTTCACGTCCGTTTTCCAGGTTAGTTTTGAAATCAAAAATTTTGATTGTCTCCCAAAAATAACAGGAGACTTATTTTCCGAAATCAGCCCGATTTTCATCTATCCCACACCATTAACTATTCAGGAAAAATGCAAACAGAATTCGGTGAAATTCCTCATTGGATTACAGTTGGGCCTCCAGAGGGGGGCCTGGGTGGTCTCATTTGATTTTAAAAATTCAAGACTATATTAAAGTAATGAAAAAAACCTCTATACTTATTGAAAGTTTTCGAGCTAGGGCATTTCGAACATTTCAACCCCTAGAGGTGACTAAAAATACCAAATTATTCGGGACACAACTAGACTACAAATTTCATCAGGGACAGCGGTGTGGCTACGGTCGTTGGGGCGTCGTTGTTTGGTGGTGGACTTTGGACCGACCTCTGCTGGGATCGTGGGTTCAAAGCTCATAGCCGGCAGCGTGCTGTTTTTCCCATCGCCCCCCTCGTCACAACCCAGGGCAGTGAGGCAATGGAAGCCATGAGCGAAATCATCAGAACAAATTCGGAGCTTTCCTTTGGAAGACAGCTGATGACGTCCGCGAAGCCAGGAATGGCAGTCGGACGAAAATCCAACCTGAAATGGTTGTCTACTTTACTTACTACTAAATTTCATCAAAATCGGTCCACGGTAACAACCAAACGTACGGTGGACGGACGGAACTTTTTTAAGGAGGAGACAGAACATTTTTCTCTCTTCGATTCCAAAGGTTTAAGAAAGGTTATTAAAAATAATGTACCGAAAGAATTAGGAATGAAATGTCGCAGTTAAATGGGTTTAATACTGGAGTACTACCTAACTTGAAATGAATGTCGAGACAATGTAAATATTAATCTTGCAATGTTTTTTTGACCTCATCATTTATCACATTGAGTCAAAATGGCAGTGTAAACGAATCAACATTCCTCGTTAGGGAGGTCACAACGCAAACTAGGGGGTAATTTGCATGTTATAATTGAAACGTTGTCTCCTCCTTGCATAGTAGAAAGGACTAATGATGGAAATAATAACTGGAAACGGGAGTCGAAACCAGATGAGAGGGCTTGCTTTTTGTGATGCGCCAAGTACCGTTTAATTGTCGCCCGTAAACCATGAATAACAAAGGGCTCCATCAATTGGAAACTGTGAAGCGACACGGCGGAAAGTTAGCTGTTATGACTGAGCCGCCAAAGGTCGGCACAAAGGCTCATCCCCAGTTCGGCAAAGCGTGCGGGGGTGTGCGAATGATTGGAAGCTGCGCTGCTGCTGCTTGTTTTTCAGTCAGAAGATGTGGAAACGGCGATTAATAGAGTTCAGTTAGTTCACTCAAATCAATTACTGAATTCATATGCTTTGTCATCGCTGACGTCGTGACACATGGATCGCATCGGACCTCCCCAAACTCTGTTATGAACTCGGGCACCAACCTGTCTAGTTGGTAGAACCTTAGCTAGAAGGTTCGGCCTTACCTGTGGTGTTAATACAAACAGGTACCTGGAGGAGCTGACAGTCATGACTAGCTCCCCTAGGGCTCTCGTGTGGTGAGTTCCTTCCACTCCCTCGATCACCCTTCTAGGGTTTTCGGGGTTTCATCTATCTGCTTGCAGATGGAGGGGGTTGCGAAATCCAGTTTGGATCGGCTCTCCCAGAAATCAAATAGTAGTTCACTCAAATCTATCCACTGACCTTGCTACTCGAAAAGTTGATTTCTACCATTACCTACTATCGAAATAACTGGAAATTAAAAAAAAATTCTCAATTCTAAGAAATATAATGTGTTAGTCTATCATAATCACCCATGTTAGTGGGATGTCACCCAGGTGAGTGAGAATGGAGGTGTCACGTTAATGGTAAACAATTAATGGTAAACCTAAGAATGGGTAATCAAGATCTAAGTTGTTATAAAAATACTAGTTTGTTACAAGTCCAAAAATTTTGGATCAATCTTAAAATAACAAAGAAATTTATTTTAAACCGCCGATTTTTTAAATTTTTTTTTAATCATAATTTTTAGATTTTTTTCTCCTCAAATTTTTGCAGTGAATCAAACAATAACCAAACAGGTAAAAAACTGAAACTTTGAACTATTAATTTCCATCAATACATTATTGATTATTTAGAGCACACATCAATGGAACAATTCAATTTTTCAAAATTCAGTGAGCCACTTTGGTAGACATAAGTCGCAATACGAAAGTTTTTTCACCTTGGAACGATTGAAAGAAAGAGAAACAAGGTTGAGTTGGATGTGTAACCTTGGTGAAGGACGAACGTTGTCTGACTAGAAATACTTACAGAAGGTAGTAGGTACTAGTTACAAACCTTTCCGCAGATTGCTCTCGGATTCACCAGCCAGCTTGCTCATTATCTCTGGCCCGTTGATGAGGAAGAAGAAAGCTCCTGTCTCATTAGCTACAGCTCGAGCTATGAGGGTTTTTCCAGTTCCTGGGGGTCCGTAAAGTAAGATTCCTCGCGGTGGTCGCACGCCAATGGTTTTGAAAAGGCTCGGATGACGAAGTGGGAGCTCGACCATCTCTTTGATTTGTGCCAACTGTTTTCTGCATCCACCTAAGGATACAACCATCATATACCATGTAGACATCAGCTCGTTTTCCAAGCGAAAAAAACTAGATATCTCGAAAAAGTCGGTCACTTGAAGAGGCTGGTGGCATCAGCTCCCTCATCGTGTGCAAAATGTGGATGTGAAAAGGTGATTTCTCAGTCAACCCTATAATCAATCATAAAATATGATTTACCTCTATCACATAAGAAGACACTATACTAACCAATGTCATCGTATCCGACTGCATTCAGCTGGCTTTCTTCGTCCTCCCTTCTGATGGGATCTCCCTCAGTGTGGATTATAGTGTCAGGCGCAACCAAACAATAGTTAGCTGGGTCTGTTTCGACCACCTGATGATAAAACATGAATATTCTCATTAGTTCACGATTAAAGTAGGTATATAATTTTCTACAGGCTCAAAGTACATTGGAAACCATGTTTAGTAAATTAAAGAGCAACTAGAAACAGAAGATAGAAAACAAATAAAACCTGAATGTATAGACGATCCTATGCATAGTAGCTAATCTCAAACATCATTCTCTAAGTACCTTGCACTACGCTCAGAGGACCACCTATGCGCCAACCCTCTCAATCCCTCAAAGATTCAGCAGTTTGAGTGGAAAATCTAGGAGATAAGGTTGTTACGTTTGAGCCTGTGCAGCAATCGGTCCAAGGGCAATAATTTTTATAGGGGGTCTTTTACACCCTAACCGATTTCTTATAGTCATGCCCATTAAAAGGATTTCTTGACAGACAGACACACTGACACGAAACCGGAATGGTTCAAGAAAGTCTAAAACGTAAAACGCGACAGACATTTTTATTTTGGAGAACAATTGTTTTTATTAACCGTGTAAGGGGAAAGCAATTTTTTCGTTACCTTGGTAGACTCGGAAGAAATAATAGATAAAATCATCATCCTATCATGAATAAACTTGAGTAGAAAGAAATCACGATCGAGAGGCTATGATCGATCGAGGGGAATAATTCATTCCACGGATGGGTTGAAAGACCTAAAGAGGTTAGAAAGTGACAGAATCGAAGAAATAACAGAACCAAGCACAATTCTAGTGAAGGTTGTCCCCTCGACGACAACGTTTCATTCAAACAACGGGAAAAACATGGTAAATTCCATCTGTTACGGATCTTTTGGTTTATTAGGTATTTTCAATAATGGACCTTGAGATTCGAACAAGAAAAAAATTTAACCTCCTCAAAATTTGTTGGTTTCAAGACATGTAGAATCCAAAATCGGATTGTTAATTTTCCGTCCGCCCGACGTACGCGGCACTTTGCCCATTTCCCATGGATCGATTTTGATAAAATTTGGTAAGTATATCGGCTCCATTTGGGGTCTAGTTGTGCCCCGAAGCTTCAGGATATTTTCAGTCACGCCTAAGGGGAAAAACAATTTCAAAACGCCCAGGCTCGAAAACTTTCGATCTGCAGGCATTGTGTATTCATTACTTTAAAATAGCTTAAATAACCCAGAGATCTGTAGGAACAACCGTTCCCTAATATGGATAATTTATTTAATGGACGATTCATGACTTTTTTCATCAATTTACCCCGGAGAGGTGTCACTCCTCAAAGGAGGAGCCTCCTCCAGGAGGCCTATGGTGTTATTCACATTTTTTTTCAAGCATGGAACTTGCTTTAGCCTTGCCCAAACTGGCAAAAAGTGTTACGTTTTTCAGGAACGGTAACTAGGAACGGTATCGAGTCACGAAATTTTGCTTAGTCGTTGATATAGAACTAAGGATCCTGTAACGTGATGTAACCTATGCGATACTTCCATTAAAATAACTTCCTATCTGAAGAATGATTTTTTAAAAAGCTATCGAAATAGCAGAATAGGTTTGATCGCATTCTTCCAAATAAAAATTTAAATAAAACAATAAGAAAGCGCGGCTAAAGCAAAAATCATCCGGGGGTCCAGATTTTTTCTTAACTTTCTTAATAGTTGTCCTACAACACATCTGATACTTTAGGTGAAAACTCTCTGATAGAGCATCAACAACATTCAAAGCAGAGAGGGGGGGATCGAAAATATATTTTTCATGAATATCTATATAAAATTACGTGCTAAACTCACTCAAAATTCTCATCCATAAATTGTCTAATAGTATTCTTGCTGACTCAAGCTCTTATTAATAACCCAATAAAAAAGTCAACATTTACGTGCAGTTATCGCAGTTCCTCCACATTTTCGGCTGTAATGCTTATTGTACAACTGAAAAAAAATTCTAAGGCACCTATCTAAACTTTCAAATAATGAGCAACGTCATTCGCAGGAGAGAAGGAAAAAAACTTCACGTTGCACTTATACATTATCATGCAGTGTTATCCAGCTGAAAAGGTCCAGTAGGTTGGGTTCCACAATACAGTCCCATTCATGACGTGTAGAAGAGTTTGGAATCACATAGACCCCACATTTTCCAACCATAACGTGCAGGTCTGTTGGGGAAAAAGGAAAGGATGGCAAAGGTGTTGAGTGAGCACTCGGCTCCCTGACCCACTACCCTCCTCGTGGCTAACCGTATTAACCTCCTGGTTGACCTCCTAATGACCAGGAGACCTCACCTGACACATACCTAGAGGGATTTGAGGAGTCGAGTTCCGTGTCAGAAAATATTGCAAAAATGGGAATCGGGGTGAGCGAGACGCTCACCCAACACTTTTCGCGGGTTGAGAAAGTGTTGAATTTTTAGAAACGAATGAAACCACTCAAATAATCAAATATCGTTAAAAGGGCAATTCTTTTGAAATTCATCATAATACTCTTGTGAGCTAGCCTAAGAAGAAGACCTCACCTCACAGCAGAGGTCTTCAGAATGGTCGGAAGAAGGCACGTTCTTCACAAACGTGTGATCATTGCAGGAAAATAATAAATTCGCTACAATTGTTTTCATTTTTTTCCACTTTCCCGAAGTTTCCCAGTACAGGTTGACTCAAAATTATGGAATTATCAAAATTTGAAACTATTGATTTGTAACTACTTTTAGACGGCCGATATGGCACTGAACACATGTATGAAGGTGAAGATTTCAAAAGGGCTAGACCCCAACTTCTCTCAGTGAGCAAGACCTCGTTTTTTCATGAATACATACTTCTGGAGAGCGGAGGTAGGTAAGGTGAAATGTCTTCAATTCGTTAGTTTCCTTCAAGTTTCAGCCTGCTTATATGAATAACTAATTCGTTCGTGGGAACCAGTTTACTCAAGATAAAAACCCGACAGAAATGTAAAGCTCCAGTTCCACTAGAAGTTGAAGTAGATGAATATGGCTCACCTTGAACTCAACGGCACGTAGACCGCCTCTTACGACGAAAACATCCCCTTTGTGGACGGGTCTGTATGCTTCTAGGAAGTAGGGCTTTAGAAACACCTCAAAGAGGTTTCCCGTCAGACCTTCCACTGTGTCGTCTGAAATTGACAAGAGGGAAATGAGTTCAATGAGTTTAATTATTATGATAATAGGGTGTGCGCCAGGGTATGAAAAACTGTTTATTGTTATTTTTAATCTAAGGTAAAAAAAAAATCTCTGTTTAAAATTCCGACCGTTTATGACGTCACAGTGGGCTGGGGGTCCCGCCCAGTCGAGAGGGGCACGTGACGTCATAAACGGTCGAAACTTTGAAAAATCATAGAAACAGATCTACTCACGCTAGAAGGTCGCGGTTGGTGCCAAAATTCTCAGGATGTAGTCTACTTTCGATTAAAAATAAAAATAAAATCAAGGCGCACCCCCAATCACTAGATATGTACCCCGATATCAACACAAGCAAAATAATATCAGATCATAATTTCATTTCAATCAGCACTTACATTGTTGAAAATTATGCTTTTTTAAGTAGGTAATTAGTAAAATATTTCCGTCATTATTGGAAGAATGTTTACATAGCAGAAAGTAAATACCTATTATTTGTAACTTCATGAATAGTTGGTTGGTAAATCCATCGCTGTGGCCTTATTAGTAGCCAGTTTCGATTGAACGAAAACCTGAACACGCCACAGTATCCATTCCCACACCATAGCCCTACAAGTAACACTTCCAAAAAAGTTGGTGTGACACACAGCTTCCTCGTATCCATTATCCGATTGTATACCTACAGGGTGTCCGAAAAAGATACGGGCAAACTTCAGAAGTCAATTCTACATTCATGGTATTTTTTAAAAAAAATGTATCTCAGCAATTTTCTTTTAACCCCTTGTTTTTAAAGTTTCTTTCAATTTAAAGATGTTTTTTGTATGTTGTACCTAGTCTCACTAAAATGATTATAGCTCCCTTATTTTACGTGGAAATTCAAATCTGATTACACCGTTCAAAAGAGCTTTAAATTTCCCGTCAGATGAGCTATAACACACATTTTTAACCTCGCATCCACTTACATTTTTTCTAGTCGAAACTTAAAACTTTGCAATTTTTGAGTTTTTCTGACGAAATTCTCAAAACGTTTTTACCCATTTCCTGTAGGGGAAATTCGTTGCGGTTTTCAGCAAAAACATCCTCAAAATTTCAGGTTTCCAACGGAAAAAATCAAAAATTTTACAGGCGAAATTAGGGGAGAAATGTGTTAGAACGCGAAAAACTTGGATTTTTATCAGCCACGCCATCGACGTTTTGACGGGAGGATTCAAGGGGTCTCTCTTCTCCCCTAAATTCGACCGTACAATATTTTTTGAGTATACCGTTGGAAACGTGGGATTTTGAGGATGTTTTTGCTGAAAACCACATCGAATTTTTTCTACAGGAAATGGGTGAAAACCTCTTGAGAATTTTGTCAAAAAACTCAAAAATTGCAAAGTATTAAGTTTGGACTAGAAGAACTCTAACTAGATGCGAGGTTAAAAATACATGTTGTAGCTCATCTGACGGGAAATTTAAAGCTCTTTTCAACGGTGTAATAAGATTTGAATTTCCACGTAAAATAAGGGAGCTATAATCATATTAGTGAGACAAGGTTCAATAAACGAAAAAAAATCTTTAAATTGAAAAAAAAAAACTTGAAAAAACAAGGGGTTAAAAGAAAATTGCAAGGAGACATTTTTTGTTGGAAATGCCATGTAGAATCGATCCCTGAAGTTTGGCCGTATCTTTCTCGGACACCCTGTAGATGATCCGATGGATTGGAGCTAATCTCAGAACATCAATCTCTAAGTATTACCATCTGTGGACCGTCTACAAGGTAACCCAAACAACCTTTGAAAAGTCATCGAATTCGGATGGGAAATGTAGAAATTACGGTTGTTACAAGGTTCTTACGTTTGCGTATACGCAGTAGCTACTGTCAATTTCGGGGCGATGATTTTCGTAGAGGACCATCCAACCGATTCCCAAAAATTCTATCGAAATCGGACAATAACTTTGTATAGTTTTGCCCATTTCAAGGATTTCTTGACACACATACTGAACGAAAATTGTTCAGGAAGGCATAAAACGTTAAACGCGAGTGGAAATTTTGATTCTGGGGAACATTTTTTTTTCCAACCTTGAAAAGTGAACAAAGCTTCCGCTACCTTGGTAGACTAGGAAGCAAAAGTGGGTAAGGCACAAGGCTTCCTCGTATCCATAACCCGATTTAGATTATCCGATGCATAGTAGCTTATCTCAAAACATCAATCTCAAGTATCGAAATTCATTCAGCCTCACCGATTGGAAGTACATGGATTCTTTTTCCGTATTTGACTTCAGAGCAGGCCTGAATAGACACAACATCTGTCACACGAACTCGCAGGTTGTTGCGCACCACTCGGTTCATGCGTACGTTTTCGTTTGGACAGGCAGTATCACTGATGACAATTGAGAGCGTGGACTTCTTTTTCTTCCCTTTCAGGAGTACCGTGTCACCTCGGAAGAGCTGTAGAAAGAAACAATTTTGGAGTAAATGGAAAAATGAACAAAGAACATCAAAGGTACCTACGTAAATCCATGACAAGAAAAATCTGCAATCAAGAATCTTCCAAAAAGGCTTGGAAGGCAGAAATATATTAAGTTGAGAGGACGGAACGAATATATTGAAGTGATCCTCAAAGGAGAGAAAAAATAGGAAATTCTGAGGAGTTCACAGAGAAGACAGAAAGGTGCGAAACTGAAAGGGGGTGAATGTCCAGTGACACCATAGAAGTTAACAGCTTGGGATACTTGGAAGCTTGGGGTTTACTTCAATTATTACAAGAGCAAACTAAACTAGACATTGCCATTAATAATCCGAACCCTTAAATGTGGAACTCGACAAAATAGGCCTGTGCTGCTGCCCGCATGACCAGAGCATGGAAATAGCATGAATAGAGGGAGCAGGCGGCTGGGAGACACCTTTCTTTGAGGAGTCCCTGATTCTTTCGGTGGCGATGGGAGGACTGTAATCGTTCCCAAAATCCCTGAAAACTGCCGCAGTTTGTTGATTTTGCACTTCTAGCGGTCGAGGTCTAATCGAAAATACACGCTAAACCTCGAGATACTAGAGTTCTTTTCCACTACTTGGGCACAGAGGGGGGACGCGACCACTACCACCAACACTCGCTCCGCCATCTTGCTCCCTTTTTTTGAACTACGAGCCTCCACAGAGAAGGTTATCAGTGTGAAATTATACATCTTATATTATACCAAACATGATTGACAAAAAAATCAGATTGTCAAACTAATTGGACGTCACGAAAAGAGTAAACTGATTTCGGAAAAAAATTCAACTATGAATTCAGCAAGTCGGTGTTTCCTATTTTCGACATCAAAATCGGATTCAACACTTCAAAAAAAAACCTTCAGCAAACTTCCAGTTCAGTCCAATGCTTCCCAGTTTACGAATAAATAAAAACTGTAAAAATATTGCCGTTTTCCCGAAATAGTTCGTGTACCCGTCGCTTGAAGCGCTTTGATCGTGAAATCTCACTTCAGATAATCCACAGAGGCAACACTAAAGAATAGAAGTAATAAAACCAAGTCTAACCACAGTAGTCCGAAAATAAGGATCTCATTGTTTTCGTGTTGAGTAACTTTCCCCTTAGGTAACGATTTCATTGTTGGACCAGGCAACTATTAGAACAACGGGAGGACGCAGCGAATGAACGAGCGTCCCAGCAAACAGGTTGGAGAGTTCTGTATTTATAAAATGTTCTGTTCTGTTCTGAATTTTTTTTTTTTTTTTTAAAGTTAAATGTATACCAAAATAACAGGGAACCTATTTCCCTCAATCAACCCAATTTTAATACATCCCACAACATAAACTATTCAGGAAAAATGCTACTTAATTCACTGAAATCCCCCATTGGGACTCAATTTGGCAGTATTTTCGTCACAAACCTTTGAAGAAAAAATAATACGAAGAGTTTTTTATTAAGCTAGAGATGTGCAATCTGACAACCATCCTTACCCCAAGCTCGTCCATCTTGGCTGGAGAGAGATTGACGACACTATTATCATCATTAATAGTGTCCTCGACGATAAGGCGGTTAGGTCGAATTTTTCTGTTTAGAATGGCTGTGCTCAAATCCTCTCTCAGACTCATTCTGCAACATGTAAAATGTATGAATTAGATCTACCTATTTAAAATTAGATTTGAAAGCTCAAATTCATTGATGTCAAAAAAGAAAACTCTACCATCCAAATTTACTCTGCCATCTACTAAACGTACCTACATTGTACATCAGGTATATTATACATTTCATAATCTACGGAAATCTTTCCAACAAAAGAACGTGCTTTGAACATCCACGAAGATTAAGGGTAAGGTTTTCGAAAATACGATCGGTTGTTTCAATTCAAAATGATTATGAAGGTTCCAGTTCGAAATAAATTTGACATGAGTAAAATAAGTAGCTAAGAATATACTTACCTACCAAAAGTTATGTCTAACCTTCCGAAATCAACACAACTCAGTTGAAGTTTACGACAGAGTACGTAGGTAATCCTAAGTAGTAGTAATTGCTAAAAATAAGTCGTCTATCTCACAGGCATCTTATAGTTAGGTATTTTGGTATTCAGTCCTGAAGAAGTCAGCTTGAAACAGTAAGTAGGTACCAACTAGGTATTCAATTTAAAGTACAAATAATGGTGATTTGTACTTGATTATTAAATACCTTGGTGGTGCCGCAAAACTATAGAGGTCCGGGAAACACAACAAAGATTTAGGAGGTGTAGAGAAAGCTTACCTGTTGGTCCACTAATGGTGATTTGTACGTGAATAACTGGGAAACTAAGACACGCGAATTTTTATGTCATTGTCGATGAGCTATGTTACTAGAACAGGGAAATTACATCTGTTGAACTTTCTCTCCTCCCAAACGAAATTTATGTAAATGGAGTGAGAAAGATGCCTGCCAATATTACCGAAGGACTGAAGGCATCGCGTTTAAAAGTCGTTTGATGAAAAACTTCAGAACTATTTTTCATTCGTTTATTTGTTGTCACTTTGGCTTACTACTCTTTCTTGGCGTAAATTAAATCGAAACCACAACAAAAAAAAACCACAAGCACAAAGGCTATATGTCCAAAAACAGAGTTTTGAGCAAAACGCAAAAGAAGTTTTCACACAATGGGGGGTGCGCCTGATTTTCTGTTTTTTTACATTTTTAATCGAATGTAGACCTCATTCTGAGAATTTTGACACCAGCCGTTCTCTTTTTGGATGAGTAGATCTTTTTCTATGATTTTTCAAAGTTTCGAATGTTTATGACGTCACGCGCCGTCACGCGCCCTGGGGGGTCCCGCCTGGGCGGGACCCCCCAGCCAACTGTGACGTCATAAACTCATTGAAAAAGGTCTTTTCACGCTAGAAGGTCGCGGTTGGTGTCAAAATTCTCAGAATGAGCAACAATAACATTCCTAAAATAATGGCTTATTACACCACTCTTTAATTTCTTTAAAAAAATTTCAAGCTATAATCTTCAAGAAGGTCAATAATAGTTTTGTTGAATTTGAGTTTTTCTGAAATGTAAAATAAATAAAAAATGTGGAAGATGGATGGACATAGCGCCTTTGTACTTTAAGGTATCGATGTTATAAATTGATGGTGGCAGACTAGCTGACCCTGCATCCCGAAGCGAAAAAAAATATCATGGCAGAATCCTACCAGCCATTGCGACAGAAACGACTTCATCCATGCATTACCTCTAAATAACAGATATATTTAACCTAGATATGCTCTTTTCCGAGAAAAAAGACAGAAATAGAAGCACTTTCCCCATGTTTTTTTCGTGAGAAAGAAGGTTATGCCTCGAAGACAATAGCCTATGGAAATATAAAAGTGGCTTTACCATTATATTTCCCGTTCAGTCTCTCCCTTTACTCAGGATTCACTCCCACGTTTTTCCTTCTCTCCTTGGTCTTGGTAGGTACTCTTTCCCCTTTTTCCCGAGAATTCCATAAACCATTTTGCTTATTCAATATGGAATCAGATTCAATAGCACCGCACGGGTCTTTCCACAAAAACCGATCTTTTTAAGGTGTCCTTTCTTTCAGTATAAAAGCAAAACGTATATTTTCGACAGAAAAAAAGTTCACTTTTTCTTGTGAAGGAGAAGGATTTGATATATTATTTAAGGGAATAAGAGGTTCGGAAAGATGAACTGATGAATATCTACAACCAACGTAAGCTAGTATATTCATGTTGAAAGAAAACGACATAAAGTTTTCCACAATACAATCACATTTTATTTCAAAGATGAACAGTTATTATACTTCCCTACTTGCACTTCCCTTCTTCAAGTTCCAAGTGACAAGAGTTTCTCTCCTACTTGAAATTGATTCTTATCCACGCTAGAATGCATTATTAACAATATAAAATGTATTTTTAAAAAACTCTCCAACTCTCATAAAACAAAGAAGTTCTGGAAAGTAAATGAGCTATCTAAACAGTTATTTTGGTTTATTATTTTCAATAATGAACCTTTGGAATCGACCAAGAAAACAATATTTATGGGCTCTTTTTGGGTCTAGATGTTCCCCGAAACTTTTGGTTGATGTATGGGTATAAGGGCTGAAATTTAAAAAAACGACCTAGCTCAAAAACTTTCGATTTTATGGTATTGTTTTTTCAAAGGTATTAAAGGGGTGGGGTTTTAAGGGGGGGAGGGGTATTTAAAAGGGATTTAAAGGGTTTTTTTAAAGGGGGTTTTTAGAATCGAATGAGACCACGCAGAGCTCTGTAGGACCAACCGTTCGCTCCCTGTGAGAACTTAGGGTTGGTTTTACGATAAATCAGAAACACGAGTGTGAATCGCAAAAGAGGCCCTTAGCAACCAGTATTCAAATTTCCTAATGAAGGCACCCGCAACTCCCCATTTCTTCGCATTGAGTGTGAAGCATTTATTTCTTCAAAATAAACTTGATTGTGAAGGTAAAATATGTTAAGCAGGTGACAGTGACAATGGCAAAGCTGTGAGCTTTCCAGGCGAGTGATATACAGAAAAATAGTTGTGTAATAATTAGCAGCGTTTTGGTACCATATTCGCGATTCGATCAACCCATTCTGCTCAAATTTGGTAGTATAGTATAGTTGGGGACTGACAATCGCGGTGTTGTCAGTAGGAATCAGTCAATATGGCGATGTAAACAAGACATGTTTAAAACACATGGCCCCCGTTCCGTAGTAAAAGTTTCAATAAAACGCCAGATACGAAATTTTATCAATTTTCCACATATTGTGCCATTTCTGCAGTAGAAACTGTTTTCTCCTCTTTTCTAAAATTTTTGAATTTTTAATTGCAAAGGAAATGGTTAGAAAAGTAGTTTATTTTGCTGGTAGGTGAAAAATACTTCACTAGTAATAATATAACTTCTGAAAATATTCTGAAATTCATGTTGTTTTTTTCTTTGGTTGAAGAAAGTAAGTGTGATTATTCAGTCTCTGAATCAACTAGAGCCGCTGTTGCTGCACTTCTGTCTGTTGGCCAGTAAAAGATTTTGTTGTAAAATGGTTCATAGCCCACAATATAGCTCACGAGCTTCTTCAAGTCCTCGATCTTCTTGTCGTTTATTGGCACTTTACCTAGTGGGTAATCAAAGCTACAACGTGCTTCAATATTATAGCAAGGCACCAAACTAATAATGTGAACCACAAATTAGATTCAATAACATGATTGGATAAGGTTTTTATCAAATCAAAAATTTTGCCAACATAACAACAAAATACGTTTTTCTGCAGAAACAGCACAATTGATTCACTTGTGTCGTTTCTGCCCTAAACGAAATCTTTAAACTCAGATATCTAGTAGAAAGGTTCATGGAACATGTGATGTTTCTGAACTAGAACATACGTCAAGGATTTCTGTATCAAAATCTACCATTAACTCAAAAACGCCAAAAAATGTCACATGAGTCGTTTCTGTAATAATCAATTCAATTAAATTATCAATCATATTGATATCATATTTGATGAAATATAAGGAATGAACAGCGTAGGAATGAATATTGTAGGAATTCTCCGCCGACATATAATATATAATATATGAGTTATTACACATAACTCACATAATATATTACGAGGGTGGATCAAATATAAACGGGACTCTGACCTCTGAGCGCCGACGGTTGACAGAAGCGGGCCCGTCACTTCGAGATTGTTTGAACAGGTTCATTAGAAGGTGGATGAGGGGGGCGTCTCCCCCTTTACAACCTTTTATGAGTAGTTATCGCGATGTCTGAACAAAAGGTGCCCGTTTCCATTGAGCAACGAATTATCATAAAATTTCTTACCCGTGAAAGAGTCAAACCTTCGGAAATTTTTCAAAGGTTGACTGCCCAGTTAGGGGACCAAACCCTCTCTAGGACCCGTGTGTTTGCCTGGCACAAAGAGTTTCAGGAGGGAAGAGAACGAGTAGAGAATGAGGAACACGATCGTCGTCCCCGGAGCAGCATTACGGATGGGAACATTCAAGCGGTTCGTGACATTCTTGAAGATGATCGACGTGTGACTGTCTCCGAAATCGCTGAGCAGGTAGGGGTAAGTTATGGGAGCTGCCAAACGATCACTACACAGCACCTAGGATTCCGTAAAGTGTGTGCCAGTTGGGTCCCTCGCCTTTTGACTGCAGATCAGAAGTTGAGACGTTTGGAGGTCTGTCAGAGGCTTTTTGCAAGGTTTGAGGAAGAAGGGGAAGCATTTTTGGCTAGCATCGTCACCTGCGACGAAACATGGGTCCATCATTACACACCCGAATCGAAGCAAGCCAGTATGGAGTGGCGGAGGAAGGGGGAGACAGCCCCAGTGAAAGCAAAAACTCGACTGTCTGCTGGCAAGGTCCTTGCAACTGTTTTTTCGACTATCGAGGCGTTTTGCTCATTGATTTTTTGCATGAGCGAAGAACAATCAATGCTGCCTACTATTGTGAGCTGCTGACTCAGGTGAGGGCTGCATATCGCAGCAAAAGACGGAATCAACCAATTCGTGACGTCATCCTCCTCCACGACAATGCAAGGCCCCATACTGCAGCTCTAACTGTTCAAAAATTGGAAGAAATGCATTGGACTCCACTTGATCATCCTCCCTACAGCCCTGACCTATCGCCCTGTGATTTTCACTTGTTTGGGCCACTTAAAGAAGCCCTAGGCGGACAGCGATTCGAGGATGATGAGGGGGTCGAGGGGTTCGTGCGCAATTGGCTTCAGACGCAACCTTCATCGTTTTTTGATGCTGGGATTAAAAAACTTCCTATTCGCTGGGAAAAATGTGTCACAAAAGCAGGAGACTATGTAGAAAAGTGACATATACCCGCTTTTTATTTTCTAACAAATAAAATTTAAAAAAAATAAAGTCCCGTTTATATTTGATCCACCCTCGTATATTACACATGGTGAAGTGAAGCTTAAGCTAACTCCTAATAACAGGACAGGCAGTAAGGCATCCACGATGGTCGGTTAAGTTATTTTCATAGATTTAAAAGTATTTGACGAGAAACACAATTTGAATAAATACGTGTAAGGTTTTCTTTCCTACCCACGCGTAAACCCAAGGAAGAAATCTGTGTCAGAAGCGATATTAATATAAGATAGCTGCGTTCCCTCAAACTCCTTCGGGCTCCTCCTAAAAAGCCCGAGTCAATAATCCCAAGACCAAAGATATTCTCTCGGTCGGTTTGGGGGAAAAAAGCAGATGGAAAGAGAGGTTTGCCCATATTTTATTACTGAAGATCGAAACTTATAGTGTTGCTTCGGAAAATATGAGGAAGCACTCCTGAAGGTTGGAATAAAAGGGTTGTCAAGTTATAGATTTTCCATGAATTTCTTCAAACTACAATGCATACAGTGGGATCAGGAGAATCAACAGATTCAGACAGCTAATAGAAAGAACAATTGCAGAATAATAACCCCATCAAAATCTGAACGCAAATGCATTTTGGGTTGATCGTATTCTTGATTTTCAGGGACTTCAACATGTACCTAGAGAACACATTTATTTATTTTATCTGAGAGTTCTAACCATTCAGAATTTAATTAAAACTTTGTTTTCCCCAACACAAAAATAAAAAAATTACAAAAGTCACCAAGAAGGACCTTATTCAGGCAGGCCCTTCGTGAACAAGGAGCAGGTACGCGCAAATTTCACGAAATTCGCTTTAAGGGTCAATATTGAAGGAATTAAAATTGGAACACCTGAAGTGTCAAAAGCTGCTTAATTTTCCTACCAATTTTTTCCCCTACCAGTGTTTTGTACTATGGCCTTGAGGCGTGGACACTGATGGAAGCTCTATGTAAAAATCTCGAAGCTGAAATGTGGACTTATCGCCGTTTGCTGATAACTTATTGCCGTAATGAGAATTATTTGCGTTTACAGTTGATACTGCAAGGAACAATAGCGGGTAGGCGTGGACCGGGGCGGAGGAGGACTTCCTGGCTGAAGAACCTCCGCCAGTGGTTTGGTTTGAGTTCTGCCTGAGGACATGGCACTTGAAGAAGAAGACGAATTGCAAAAAAATAAGAGATTTAAGTAATATTTATAGATGGGTCAGAATAGCGTTTTGAAAGAGATCAAAAAACTGGATTGTCTAGAGAGCTCTTGGTGTTTGCGACACTTGTATTCTCGCGTAAGGATATCTATCAAAGAAAAGTTGTGGTGAAGTCGATTGACATTTGGACGCCATTCAAGGCCAGCGGCCAATCAGGTGACCAGTCTGCCTCCCTTTTAGCTGGTTTGTGCCTGTATGGGGACATCCCCTATAACATAAATTCGGCTGGATAGTCCCGTCTCCCTTCCGCGGGGATTTAAGTGGGCCATTTACTAGTTAATCAGGGATTACCTGAGATTTGGGCTCAGCATAGGTACGCTTGGAAAGGTGATTCAAGCGACCACTAACGGCCTATAAACCGATGCCTCGAGCTCCACCTGTTTCAGGTCGCATTAATGTGTTATTCAGCCTATTCAGAATCCACCGGAGAGAATCATGAGTTTGTTGAAAAGGCGTCAATTAGGTCGTGAAATTCTAAATGGGAAGAAACTTGATCAGGAGGTGGTGCCTCCACAGAATTATTACATCACATTAATTTATTGATAAACTATTACAAATAATTGGTGTTACTCGAAGCAGACAGACCTATGATAAATTAAGAAGATTAATTATTATTGTTAAACAAATTCTTCACGAACGTAACATAAACAAAGACAACTTTGCTCATTTGAGCACAAAGAGATTTAATACAAAACGTACCACTGCAGAAGGGGAGCAACCCCTAATTTCATGATAATGGCACATTCAGAACAATCCCACGCTACGCAAGGGGAGTTTCTACCCTTTCAAGTTTACGTAACTGGTGCCACTAATTCTTTGAATAATTACTAATTAATTATGATTAGAGATATTACTTAAGAAGAGGAATTTCTTAATTAAACCAATAAACGAGTCGAAAGTCACAAAATTTCTAGATTGTTGAAGCAAATTAGAGCTTTCGAAAGGAGGAAAGAAATAAAATGTTGCTTTTGGAACATTCAAATTAAACTTTATTTGTCAATGTCATATATTTATTTAAAATTTTATAATAAATACTCAAAGGTGCTTCAACGAATAATTGAACTTTTTTCACATTAAAATGAGCCGTTTTTTAAACGTTTGAAAACTACGAAAATGGTAAGGGGAGAAGGTAGGTGATGGCTAATTACAAGTCACTAGTAAACAACAGCAAGGGGAGGAAAAAATCACTCCCCCCCCCCCCCCACACACACGCGTGCACCAAAAAAATGTATGGGTTTGCTTCAAATACAAATTTGTCCGGCCGTCCCCTGTACTCCCCAATTGGCACTTTCCTTATAGTCCAGTCAAATTAGCAGTTAGGGTTTGCATTAATTCCGGACAAAGCGAAACTTTTATGGGTGACTTGTGGGTGCCTATGGAACATGTTTTTAGTATATTCTACTAGATTCTCCTTGTGCTAACTTTTTGGTGCCCGAAAAACCGCGATTTTTCGGCACTTGTTTCAGTTTTTTGCCTATAACTCGTACACGATGCATCCTACGGAAAATTTTACTCTTTCCTTTATTAAACAGGATGAATTTCTGCGTCGAATGACCACCTGAAACTTTGAAATCGGTTCAGCCGTTTGGCCGAAATCGATCGTTGAAGTTTGGCAATTTTTCCCAAATTGGTTGAAAAATGGGTTACGCTCAAGTTTCAAGGCCTGTACATCAAAAACGGCGTATCCAACCAAAAAATGTCACATAATCAAAGTTGTAGAGAATCAAATTTTGTGTAAGAAAAGCATCCCCCCTTCCTCCCCCCTCCCACCCGCCCCTACCAAATGATAGAATAACGAAACAACTTCTGAGTAAACGAAATTATGAGTATTGAAAACGGTGTTGCAATCAAAAAATGTCATATAATCAAAGTGAAACGTCTGTTGTTCAACTTACTAAGGCACTGAGGTACTTGTAATACTAGAAAAGGCGAAAGAAAAAACATTCTCCTGGTCCTAACTTTTTGGTGCCCGAAAAACCGCGATTTTTCGGCACTTGATTCAGTTTTTCGCCTATAACTCGTACACGATGCATCCTACGGAAAATGTTACTCAATCCTTTATTAAACAGGATGAATTTCTGCGTCGAATGACCACCTGAAACGTTAAGATCGGTTCAGCCGTTTGGCCGAAATCGATCGTTGAATTTTGCCGCTTTTTCCCAAATTGGTTGAAAAATGGGTTACGCTCAAGTTTCAAGGCCTGTACATCAAAAACGGCGTATCCAACCAAAAAATGTCACATAATCAAAGTTGTAGAGAATCAAATTTTGTGTAAGAAAAGCATCCCCTCTTCCTCCCCCCCCCTCCCACCCGCCCCTACCAAATGATAGAATAACGAAACAACTTCTGAGTAAACGAAATTATGAGTATTGAAAACGGTGTTGTAATCAAAAAATGTCATATAATCAAAGTGAAACGTCTGTTGTTCGACCTAAGGCACTGAAGTACTTATAATAATAGAAAAGGCAAAAGAAAAAACATCTCCTAGATTCTCCTTTTGCTCACTTTTTGGTGCCCGAAAAACCACGATTTTTCGGCACTTGTTCCAGTTTTTCGCCTATAACTCGTACACGATGCATCCTACGGAAAATTTTACTCAATCCTTTATTAAACAGGATGAATTTCTGCGTCGACTGACCACCTTCATTTTTTAGATCGGTTCAGCCGTTTGGCCGAAATCGATCGTTGAAGTTTGGCGATGTTTCCCAAATTGGTTGATCGCCAAAACTTCAACGATCGATTTCGGCCAAACGGCTGAACCGATCTAAAAAATGAAGGTGGTCAGTCGACGCAGAAATTCATCCTGTTTAATAAAGGATTGAGTAAAATTTTCCGTAGGATGCATCGTGTACGAGTTATAGGCGAAAAACTGGAACAAGTGCCGAAAAATCGTGGTTTTTCGGGCACCAAAAAGTGAGCAAAAGGAGAATCTAGGAGATGTTTTTTCTTTTGCCTTTTCTATTATTATAAGTACTTCAGTGCCTTAGGTCGAACAACAGACGTTTCACTTTGATTATATGACATTTTTTGATTGCAACACCGTTTTCAATACTCATAATTTCGTTTACTCAGAAGTTGTTTTGTTATTCTATCATTTGGTAGAGGCGGGTGGGAGGGGGGGGAGGAAGAGGGGATGCTTTTCTTACACAAAATTTGATTCTCTACAACTTTGATTATGTGACATTTTTTGGTTGGATACGCCGTTTTTGATGTACAGGCCTTGAAACTTGAGCGTAACCCATTTTTCAACCAATTTGGGAAAAAGCGGCAAAATTCAACGATCGATTTCGGCCAAACGGCTGAACCGATCTTAACGTTTCAGGTGGTCATTCGACGCAGAAATTCATCCTGTTTAATAAAGGATTGAGTAACATTTTCCGTAGGATGCATTGTGTACGAGTTATAGGCGAAAAACTGAATCAAGTGCCGAAAAATCGCGGTTTTTTGGGCACCAAAAAGTTAGGACCAGGAGAATGTTTTTTCTTTCGCCTTTTCTAGTATTACAAGTACCTCAGTGCCTTAGTAAGTTGAACAACAGACGTTTCACTTTGATTATATGACATTTTTTGATTGCAACACCGTTTTCAATACTCATAATTTCGTTTACTCAGAAGTTGTTTCGTTATTCTATCATTTGGTAGGGGCGGGTGGGAGGGGGGAGGAAGGGGGGATGCTTTTCTTACACAAAATTTGATTCTCTACAACTTTGATTATGTGACATTTTTTGGTTGGATACGCCGTTTTTGATGTACAGGCCTTGAAACTTGAGCGTAACCCATTTTTCAACCAATTTGGGAAAAAGCGGCAAAATTCAACGATCGATTTCGGCCAAACGGCTGAACCGATCTTAACGTTTCAGGTGGTCATTCGACGCAGAAATTCATCCTGTTTAATAAAGGATTGAGTAACATTTTCCGTAGGATGCATTGTGTACGAGTTATAGGCGAAAAACTGAATCAAGTGCCGAAAAATCGCGGTTTTTTGGGCACCAAAAAGTTAGGACCAGGAGAATGTTTTTTCTTTCGCCTTTTCTAGTATTACAAGTACCTCAGTGCCTTAGTAAGTTGAACAACAGACGTTTCACTTTGATTATATGACATTTTTTGATTGCAACACCGTTTTCAATACTCATAATTTCGTTTACTCAGAAGTTGTTTCGTTATTCTATCATTTGGTAGAGGCGGGTGGGAGGGGGGAGGAAGGGGGATGCTTTTCTTACACAAAATTTGATTCTCTACAACTTTGATTATGTGACATTTTTTGGTTGGATACGCCGTTTTTGATGTACAGGCCTTGAAACTTGAGCGTAACCCATTTTTCAACCAATTTGGGAAAAATCGCCAAACTTCAACGATCGATTTCGGCCAAACGGCTGAACCGATCTTAACGTTTCAGGTGGTCATTCGACGCAGAAATTCATCCTGTTTAATAAAGGAAAGAGTAAAATTTTCCGTAGGATGCATCGTGTACGAGTTATAGGCAAAAAACTGAAACAAGTGCCGAAAAATCGCGGTTTTTCGGGCACCAAAAAGTTAGCACAAGGAGAATCTAGTAGAATATACTAAAAACATGTTCCATAGGCACCCACAAGTCACCCATAAAAGTTTCGCTTTGTCCGGAATTAATGCAAACCCCCCCCCCTTTTTTTGGCTAATTTGACTGGACTATTAGTCACCAAGGACCGATTTTGAAGGGCTCCATTCGAGGTCTATTTGTGCCCCGAAGCTTTTGGTTGATGTCAGTAACTTCTAAGGGTTGAAAAATGAGGGCTGAAATGTCCAAAACGCAGTGGTTGAAAAACGTTCAATATAAAGGTATTGGTTTTTCATCAATTTAAAATAGTATTGAATTTTTAGAATCGAATTAGACCACCCAGAGCTCTGTAGGAGCAACTGTTCGCTCCCTACGAGAACTTAAGCGTTGAACAGAGCGATAAATTAGGAACAAGAGTGTGAATCGCAAACTTGGCCTGATCACCATTCAAAATTTAGCTGACCAAAATGCAATCAATTTTGGTTCATCATCTTCAATAATGAACGTTTAGAATCGAGCAAGAACACAAATTTTTAATCGCCCTCAAAATTTGATGATTTACGTTTCAAGGTAAGTATGCAGAATCTGAGATTCGAGCAAGTAGAAATTTTGATTTTGGGAAAACTTTTTTTTCCACCTTGGTAGACAAGGCAGAGGCAGCAGCATACAGGATGCCTCAAAAGTTGCCCCTGCTAAAATCGTTACATGACAAGGAAAAAAAGCTTTCTTTTAGGAATCTGCTTATTTTTTTGTGAGGATCTAACATACCGTATGGTATCTTACTTATTTCAAATAGGAACCCCCATTTTTGACCCAATTCAAGCGAAGGAAGGAGGTATACAATTCGACGACAGGTATACATTCGGAGGTATACTTGGGACGAAGATTTTTTTTTTGTATGTATGGACACCCTGCATTTTTGGTTTATTATTTTCAATAAAAAACCTTTGGAATCATTCAAGAAAAAAAATGTTAACATCCCCTCAAAAATTTTTGGTTTATGTGTCAAGGTACGTAAAATCGAATAAAAACTTGGCCGCCCGTCCGCCGTACGCGGCACTTTTGCCACTTAGCATAGACCGATTTTGATGAAATTTGGTATGTAGGCTCGATTTGGGGCCTAGTTGTGCTTCGAAGATTTTGGTTGATGTAAGTCACTTCTAAGGGTTCAAAAATGAATTTTGAAATTTTGTAAACGCCCTAACTCAAAAAATGTTGATATAAAGGTATTTTTTGTCGTTGAATTTAAGATTCTATAGAATTTTTAGAATTTTTTGAGACCACGCGGAGCCCTGTAGGACAAACCGTTCGCTCCCTACGAGAATTTAAGGGTTTTACGTACGATAAATCAGAAACACGAGTGTGAATCGCAAAAGAGGCCTAATCTCCGTTCAAATTAAAGCTGACCGAAATGCGATCGATGTTTTTCTTCATGTTGGATGGTTGGTGGCTTTGTGGACGAGTGATCTATATAGAAAAATAATAAACCATTGGGTAATAATTTGCAGCGTTTTGAATTACATTGGAATTTTTGAAATGGCGGCCGAAAATTCGGTTGTTTTTAGCGAAAAGTCGCTCTTTTCTTTTAGAAAAAATCAGGGAGAGAAAATAACATTAATTTAGCTCGTCAGAATCGTCTGTCTGTTGGGGTGGTGACTATCCGAGAACTGCTCTTCTCAAAAAAGAGAGACTTTTCGGCCGTCATTTCAAGAATGGATACCACCACATGACTGTACGTCGAAAAATAATGAAAAAACATTTTCCACACTTGGGGTTTTCAAAATTATGATTTTGGGCTCAATCGTTGGTTTACTTTGAGCGCCCGGGGATGCGAGTTGCTGTAAAAAAATCAACTGAGGAGTCAAACATTCATGAAATTTTACGTCGAATCCGAATCTGCGATAAAAAATGGGGGTTCCCATTTGAAATAAGAAAGTCTTTGCGCATGTTTTACGCTTGAGCACGTGCACAAAAATACGAAATTTGAGTTCCTCACAAAAAATACTTAGATTCCAAAAAGAAAGATTTTTTTCCTTGTCACGGAACCATTTTAGCAGGGAGATTAACAACTTTTGAGACACCCTGTATTGTATGTTTTATGATATACTAGCTGAAAAGCCTGCTAAAAGCGGGCAAAAACAAATCGTAGATAAACACGTAATTTATTAAAAGAAAAAAAATTTGTCATGGCCTGGAACTGGCCCCCCACGTTCGGACGACATACGTACAATCATACAGTTGGTGTTTTATGTATCAGGATTGAAATGAATGGATTGATATTTTTAGGTAGCTACGTAAAAGTTTTGCGAACCGTACCTCAAACCTATAATAAATTCAACTCAAACATGTTCGGAAGTAAAACTTTTTAGAAAATTTCCAATTCAATGAGAAATTTTACCATGTCTGAATTTCCTATTTTTTACCCCAAAATCAGATTTAGCACCTCGAAAAACCTCCTACGACAAACTTTCAGCCCGTACTTCCTAATTTACGAATAAACAAAACAGTGTAGAAAATATGAACGTTTAAAAAAACCGGGAGGATGACGTCAACCTGGAATAGTTCATGTACGGCCTCTTGAAGCGCCGAGATCGTGAAATCTATAGTCCTCAGATGCAACATTTCACAAAACCAGTAAAGATCGCAATCGAAAAAACTGAAGAAAAAAAATAGAAAAAGTAAGATGGGGAAAATTAGGTTTCCCCTGTTTTTGTTTTATACGTTCCTCTTTGATAACACGATTTCGTCGTACCATCGGGCAACAATGGAAGGAGACGGCGATCCGAACAGCCAATCAGCGAGCATTTCCGCTTCACGTTGAAGAAGTCCGTTTTCCCGGTTATTTTTTGATATCATAAATTTTGAATGCATCCCAAAAAGAACAGGGGACTAATTTTCCAAAATCAACCCGATTGTAATCTATCCCACACCATCAACTATTCAGGAAAAATGCAAACAGAATTCGGTGAAATTCCTCACTTTGGTTTATAAGTTTGAGAGTTTCTCCAACTCCCAAGTATATTAAACCTTATCTATAATAATAATACCTTTTATCTATCTACTTATAGTAATAATTTGTACGAAGAGTCGTAAAGAGAATTTCATTAAGTGGTGTTACGAAGAAGATAACTGGGGATAACGGATAATGCAGGGATGTAGAGGGGGAATGACTGAAAAATAGAAGGAAGAAAAGATTTTCGGGGGTTTGTGGGAGGGAGTGAGGGGACTTTGGATGACAGGATGTGATAAACAAAGGGCAGTGGAGGGAGAAGTAGGCACTTTGGAGGAGCAAAGGGGGGATAATGTTGACTCAACAGTGAAGAATGGGTTACGGCAAGACTTTAGCGTCAACTGACGGGAAAAGCTCGGGGTGAGGTGGGGGAAAGTGTGGCGAGTTAAGGCCAGAGAGAGGAAAGCGAAGAGGGCGAGAAAGTGAAAGGGTAGATAGGGTGTCCAGGAAGCCCTACGCTACACAGGCCCTTGAAAGGTGACGAGGAGGAAGGAAGGGGCAAGAATGAATGAATGCCAAGGAAAAGGCAAGAAAAGGAGGTAAGCGCTTGCTTACAGCTTCCTTTCTTTTCAATGGGACACCCCTCCACCACTATCACTCCCTCCGGAAGCATCTCGAACTGAGGGAAGGGACTTCCAAGAAGTAGAGGATAAACAAACGCAACCCGTTGGCTTTTTCGAGGTATTTTCCAGTTCAAGTCTGCTCGCCTTTAATTATATCATTTATTCTATGGTTGATGGTGCAGAAGAACAGAATCAGCGGGGTGGGGGTGAATTTGGAGCACTTTGTTCACCATCATTAGCAAGCCATGGATGAGAAGACGACTTTATACTAGCTGAAAAGCCTGCTAAAAGCAGTCAAAAAGTCTGCCAAGTGGGTGTGGCACATAGCTTCCTTGTATCCATAACCCGATTGTACTTATAGATGATTCGATGCCTAGAAGTTATCTCAAAACTTCAAAATCTAAGTACCTTCCACTACTCTCATAGGGGACCATCTACACTCTAATCTGACCAATCCTGAGAAATTTCGTCGAAATCGGATGAAAAATGTAGAAGTTATGGCCGTTACAAATTCATTGAATTTTCATTGAACAATTTATTACAGAAACTTTTTACAGCATGAAAAAACCTCATATCGACCCACCACTTCTCTTACTCACCTAAATCCAGTTTCTTCTGGATTTTGCTCGTTTTTTGAAATTTTATGTCTTTACTATGGCACATAAATGAATAATGAAAACACAAACGGTGGATACAGCTTTCGTACAAGTACGCAACCACGAGAGACATTTTATGTCTTATGTTTAATCAATTGAGAGCTTTCCAATGAGTGGTGAACGATTTTTGTGGGGTGGAAAATGAGGAAGTTAGTTTTCCCTAGAAACGATTGGTTGTACGTGAAAATCATCAAAATTTCCGCGTAACGCTCCCCTCGTAACGCTCCCCACGTGACGATCCCCGCGTGACGATTTTTCATTTATGTGCCATAGTAAAGACATAAAATGTCAATAATTCACGTTTGCGCATGCGCATCAACTACTGTTAGTCTGGGGGAGATGATATTCATAGGGGACCATCTACACGCCTAACCGCACAATCCCTGAAAATTTCATCAAAATCGGATGGAATATGTAGATGTTATAGCTGTCACAAGGAATTCACGTTTGCGCATGCGCAGCGGCTACTATCAGTCAGGGTGTGATGTTTTTCATAGGGGACCGTCTACACACCAACCCGCACAAACCCTGAAAATGTCATCAAAATCGGATGAGAATTGTAGACGTTATGGCTGTGGCAAGGATTTCATGACAGACAGACACACAGACATGGAACCAAAATTGTTCAGAAAGGTCTGAAACGTAAAATGCGAGAGGAAATGTCAATTTTGGTGAACTTTTTTTTTCAACCTCAAAAAAGTGAAAACAAAGCTTCCGCTACCTTGGTAGACTCGGAAGCAAAATCTATTATTAGAAGCATAGCCGTTGATAATCTATATGAGGGGAATCTCATTGATTCCATATGGAATAAGGTTGGTCAAATAAGTTGTGTTGGAAGAGGGAAACGTCTGCCAAGTGAGTGTGGTGGATAACACACTTAGTCATTATCGTGATCCGATCAGAAAGAGCCATGGGATATTTGAAAGAGTGAAAATTAATCAACATGATCAGCCCCCTTGTGAGAGAATCTAGCTTCGCTAGCACAACGACGAAAACTCGATATATGAAGAGTTTTCTCTCAAACGGGGTTTTATATACCAATTTTTACACTTTTCATTTTTTTCCCCGGATTCTAAATCTTTAGGATAAGGCCTATCACCTCACGAGTTGAACTCCTTCCAAAACCGTTTGTATCCCGCTATAAAAGCTTGCTAAAGATCGGGTTTGCCGACAAAACGACTTATACTCATCCCAATGTTTTCAAATAACACTTTTTAAAAAATTTGTTTTCGGACTCTACCTTGAAACGTAAACCATCAAATTTTGAGGGGGGTTAGAATATTTTTCCTTGCTCGAATCAGAAGGTTCATTATTGAAAATAATGTTTAAACCAATAAAAGAAAATGAAAATGATATTTTTCTTGACACAACCAAAAACTCAATTATTTTCAAATGTGGCTCATATCCATCGTTTATCATCAAAAGGGCTTTATCATCCAAATAAGAAATGGCAGTGTCTTCCTAAAAACGCATGCCAAAATTTCGAAATTTGTTCTTACAATCTAAAGTTCTACGAACAAACTACTTGGGAAATTTGGGAACTAGACAACTTCCTTCGCCATGAAATTAGTTTTTCTGAATTTCCCACATAAAATCCCGAAATGGATTTCATCACGTTTGAAAGAAAACTCCTCGTGTTAAACACAACATGATCATCTGTAAAATGTTGGAAATGGAGGTGACAATGATTGTAAAAGATACTAAGTACTACCTACTATCTGCTCTGTGATAAGTCCACCTAATTTGCTAATGAATCGAGCCAAGTTTATTCCTCGAATGGGTCACGAAAGAATCCGTTCGGGAAAACGGAATTAATTGACGCGGGAGAAAAAAAAATTAATGTGTCAGATGTGGGGTTCGAACCCACGCTCCCAGAGGGAACCAGAGCTTAAATCTGGCGCCTTAGACCGCTCGGCCAACCTGACTCCGTGTTGAACTTCTCAACACACCAGATACAGGTGTATTACTATTTTCCATCGCTTACATGAAATCGCAGAAAATTCCAACCAATGAAAAATTGGAAGACAAAAAAATTATCAAAGTAATCAAAGGAGACTGAGTCGTCTACGACGATGATGGTGATCATTTTAGTAAGCCTCGGTTGAAAAAATGTCAAATTTTTGATCACCTTGTTAACGGAGTAAATGCGAATTTCACCAAAGGAAATCAGTACGTTTTATTTAGTTTGTTATATGTAAATCGTGTCATCAGTCAGAAATCCCTTCGCGTCATCATATCCATTGCTTCTAACTTTTTAGTTTTCTTATCGAGACAATTGCAGGGTAGAGAGAAGAACAGTGTTTCGCGCCCAAAAAAAATGAAAAACCGGGCGACCGGAACCTAAATTTCTTCAACAAGACCAGTATGAGACCGAAAAAAAGCAACAAATGAGTTTTTTAACTGTATTACTGCACCTCCACCATTTTTCCCCTAACCATTACTTACTATACCTACTGAGTTTTTTTTATTTATGACATTAAATGTCATAAGTTTAAATGTCATAATTAGTTATAGTTTTAATTGTTGAAACTAAAATTAATTTAGTTCCAAAAGTTAGTTTGAAAGTTGCGAATAAACACTGAAGTAGTTTCATCTTTTATTCGTAATTTAGGAACTAAAAATGAAAATAAATTTTTTTCCTCGCGTTTTTTACTGATTTGAATGGGATGTGTTTTTGAGTGTGTATTTCAACGAAATATGGACGGTGGGTGCGAACAAGTGTTTTTTTTCAGGGTCGTAGAAGAATAGATTCAAGTTTGATCCCCTCCCCACCATCTTGAGTTGAACATCAAACGTTTTCAGAAACGTATCGAAGAACTGAGGGTGATGAGTCATTCGTCTGGAGGAAAAATATTTCATTGGTTTGACAAAACTGTTCGAAAAATGGAATGCAGCACAGAAGAGTCCTGAGACAATGGAAAACGATATAATGAAAATATGTTTTATAAACTCAAACAGGTCTGCTGTAAAATAGTACGTCGGCTTACAAATTTCTATAAAAAAAAAAGTTTGTTGCAAAAAGCAGAAATTTGAAATTGCCGAAATGCATATTAAAAACATATTGTTTAGTAATGCATGCATTCCAGGGGACGTCCCATTGGATAAGTATTAGATCCTCACCCTTATCCACCTCACCCTTATCCACCATAACATTTCTAGCGGCATGGGAGCCTCGAATCTGAAGAGCATTTTAAAATCCATGATCTACGATACCCAACATGCAAATTCGAGTTCACCTCCCCCCCCCCCCCCCACCACCAACCAACCACCAATGGTGCCAGTCTGGCACCAAAGCGGAAATACGTCTTAACATTGAAGTTTCATCTATTAGTTTTAATAGGCAGTCCGTCGAG
Organism: Apolygus lucorum; assembly: GCA_009739505.2. Lineage (NCBI taxonomy): Eukaryota > Metazoa > Arthropoda > Insecta > Hemiptera > Miridae > Apolygus > Apolygus lucorum. The sequence goes on along the minus strand of CM019177.2, from coordinate 39,351,609 downwards.
GTTAACGTCCGTATTCAAGGTGAAACACAAGAAAAACCACGAAATATGCGGTTTATGGCATCATGGCACCATGTCCTGGCACCATGGTGGCACCACTATTAGTTCCATGGTGGCACAGAGAATGATTCATGAAAATCCGGAGGTATAATGAGAATTTTTCCTCAATTTCAAAGCTTGGGTACAATTAGTAAGCAGTAAAGGAACCGAAATATTGAAAAATCGGATATTTTGTGAATATTATCCCCCCACTTGTCCCCTCCCCTTGCAAATTTTGGTACTCTGGTAAAATCATGTACTACTCGGAAGTTATTTGAGTAAAAAAAAAAGAAACACGCAAATCGGTTGGAAATTGAGGCCTGGGCAGATTTTACAAGATTACCCCCGCAAACGCACGTTTTTTAAGCATTAATCCCCCCTTCCCCCCTTAAAAATCAAAATTCAAAATTTCGACGCCGTAGTGCACAACTAGATAGTTTTCCGCGTCGAACAAAAAAAGAACCAGGAAAATTGGTTGAGAACTAAGGCCTGGGCAGAAGACACAAGATTATGCCCAAAAACGCACGTTTTTTGAGCATTAACCCCCCCTTTCCTCCCCTTAAAAGGCAAAATTCGAAATTCCGGCGACGTAGTGCACAACTAGATAGTTTTCCGCGTCGAACAAAAAAAGAACCAGGAAAATCGATTGAGAACTAAGGGCTGTGCAGACGACACAAGATTTTGTCACACACACACACACATACACACACACACACAGACATACACCTATGGTTTTTTTCGCGGATTTGGATTCAGAATGGTCTAAAACGGATTACTGTGTGGTTATTTTTTTTTCTGTTGAGTGTTGTCCAACTTCACCCCAGATCGATCGCATAAGGACGCCCAAGTCTTACTGTGGGACGTCCTAAAAATGCAGATTAGAATGCACAGAATGCAGATTAGAAAAAAATTTAAATAGGAATCTGGAGTTTTGCTAGATGTGTACCTACTTATACTGAGCTAGATTGGCCTTGAGAATAACGCGCATTTCATTCTTGTAAGGATTGGTCCCGTTAGAATCAAAGTTCATTTTTTTACTTCAATCAAAATTAATTAATCAAAGATTATTAATTTTACTTCCGAACACATCCCCTTCAAATTAGTAAAAAAGATGAGGAAAAAAAAGTTTCATTTTCAGTTCCGAAACTACGAATAAAAACTAAAGTAGTTTTTAGTATCAATTTCGAAACTAAAAACTAATTAGTTTTTAGTTTCATCTTGAGTTCAACTAAATTTTTATTCGAATAATCCCAACTCTGGTAGGTATACCGGGTGTTTAAAATTTATGGGATCGTCCATTCATTTCAGTTATTTTTGCTTCTAGAAAAAAGCAAACTGTAACCTTAATTTTTCACGAAGAATTCGAATATCACAAGAAAAACACATCAATTTGGTTTTGGTTTATAATTTTGAATAATAAACTTTTGGAATCGAACAACAAAAGAGTGTAACCCACTCTCAAAATTTCATGGTTCATCTACGTTCCAAGGTACCGTAGAATCCAAAAACTGAATGAAAAGAATGCCCGTCCTAACGCCAAAAGCGGCACTTCTCGTAGTATAATAGGCAGATTTTGATGGATGATTTTGGAATATCTGCTCCATTTGGAGTCCAGTTGTGCCCTGAAGGTTTTGGTTGTTCTCATATCTTCTAAAGGGTAAGAAATGGAGGAAAATGGAAATTTTTCTCCTCATTTAGTAATAAATAGTTATTCAATTTAAATTACCTAGTTTTAAACGTTATTCCTAATAATTAGGAAATACTCTATTCACAGGTTAATCAAAATAAGTTATTAAAATTTATATCTAGAATGAACAACTGATTACAAAATTCAACTTTTAGAACCAATTTTAAATGGTATGTAAAATTCCCCCACTGGGTTTGAAGCAGAAAATTGGTCAACTAATTACCGAAAAAAACTAAATTTACACACACATACTTTAAAAACTAAATTTACACATACAAAAAAAAACTAAATTTACACCCATTGCCTTCCGTCGCTCTGGGTAGATTCCACGTTTTCTTGTTTTTTCCCCTCATTATTCAATTGGTTCAATTTCCCCTATTCAGAAAAAGCCAGCAGTAGATCAACTATAACAAAGGAAACTAGCACATTTGAAAAAATCAGTCACTCATTAAGCAGGTAACTTGAATGAACTGGGTAAATAAAAACTCCGGGAAGTAAACCCTCGAATAATACTCGTAACTTTGTTGGGGCAACTATGAAATCCACGGAGTTCTCGATTTTTTTCACTCACTTGTTTTGTATTCCCCGACCTAGGTACTTCAATCGAACAATTCATTGAGTCGGAGGTACCTAGGTTTTCGCTTGTGGAAATTTTCAAGTGGTGGTGTATGAGAGATTTATAGAGGGCTGAATTTATTTTTCCTGATGAAATCAAATATTCAACTGTAAAATAAATTAAAAGCGCGTATCACTTCAAAATTGAATTATGTTAGGGAGGCCCAACAACTCGTACCCTCACTCCCAGTACCTCATTTCTCGGGGGTCTTTTTTCACATTGAATCTAAATAAAAACATATTGTTTAGTAATGTATGCATTCCATAGTTCGTTCCATTGGATAATCATTAGGTCAATTTAAAATAGATGGTAAGCGATAGAATTGTTCGCTCGATGTAATTTATTTATTATTTTAATAGTATTTTAAATAGTGGTTTCCCCTCCCCCTCACCCTTATCCACCATAACATTTCTAGCGGCATGGGAGCCTCGAATTTGTGTTATTGGGTTTGTATTATTATACTATGTTATGTAAAAATAATGTATCGTTATGATGGTTGAAATCAAAGTACTTACTTAAAGCAGTAATTCGAAAATTTAATTTGTAATAGAATGTGTTTCTTTAAATTTCATGAAATCTAAATCTTACTTGTATGAACAGATTTCCAGTTGTCGTTTCATTATTAAACCATTCTTGGATGGGAAGGATGTGGCATCAGCCCCGTGCCCTTACATCCCCCACTCTGCTGCGAGTCAGTTCATTCCCTGCCTCGGGCTCAACTGGTCCCTCCTCCCATCTATGATATTGTACGTATTCCGAGAGTTTAGTTTATCTCACCCTTTTTCCTACTAGTACAAGATCAAAGCTTACATTGGGCTGTAGCGTTGAATAAATTAAATAAATAATAAGGTTTGAAGAAATAATTTCAAGTTTGCGAACATCCAGTAGCTGATACCAATAAGAAATTGCTAAACGATCATCTAGGGGTCAGCTCGTCAATTTTTGCAAAATCAGTTGTGTTTTGAGGGTTTTACAAGAGACACGTAACACGCCGAACCGGACCGAAATGAAATTCAAAGGGGCTCATTGAGAGCAATCCTCACAAACTCCGAATTTTTACAAAAATGTACAACGAACTTTTTAACATCTGAGTTGCTAGAATGAGGAATTTCACCGAATTCTGTTTGCATTTTTCCTGAATATTTAATGGTGTGGGATAGATGAAAATCGGGCTGATTTCGGAAAATAAGTCTCTTGTTATTTTTGGGAGAAAATCAAAATTTTTGATTTCAAAACTAACCGGGAAAACAGACGTGCAGCGGGAACGCTCGCTGATTGGGCTGTTCGGATCGCCGTCTCCTCCCAGTGTTGCCCATTGGGACGACGAAATCGTGTTTTCTAAGAGAAAAGTTATCAAACAAAAACAGGGGAAACCTAAGTTTCCCCATCTTGCTTATTCTATTTTTTTCTTCAGTTTTTCGATTTCAAACTTTACTGTTTCGTGAAATGTTGCATCTGGGGACTATAGATTTCTCGATCTCAGCGCTTCAAGCGGCCCTTAAATGAACTATTTCAGGATGACGTCATTTTCCCGGTTTTTAGGACGTCCCACAGTAAGACTTGGGCGTCCTTATAAGATCGATCTGGGGTGAAGTTGGACAACACTCAACAGAAAAAAAAAATAACCACACAGTAATCCGTTTTAGACCATTCTGATTCCAAATCCGCGAAAAAAACCATAGGTGTATGTCTGTGTGTGTGTGTGTGTGTGTGTGTGTGTATGTGTGTATGTGTGTATGTGTGTGTGTGTGTGACAAAATCTTGTGTCGTCTGCACAGGCCTTAGTACTCAACCGATTTTCCTGGTTCTTTTTTTGTTCGACGCGGAAAACTATCTAGTTGTGCACTACGTCGCCGGAATTTCGAATTTTGCCTTTTAAGGGGGGGAAAGGGGGGGTTAATGCTCAAAAAACGTGCATTTTTGGGCATAATCTTGTGTCGTCTGCCCAGGCCTTAGTTCTCAACCGATTTTTGTGGTTCTTTTTTGTTCGACGCGGAAAACTATCTAGTTGTGCACTACGGCGCCGGAATTTCGAATTTTGCCTTTTAAGGGGGGGAAAGGGGGGGTTAATGCTTAAAAAACGTGCGTTTTCGGGCATAATCCTGTAAAATTTGCCCAGGCCTCAATTTCCAACCGATTAGTGAGTTTCTTTTTTTGTTTGACTCGAATAACTTCAGAGTTGTACATAATTTCACCCGAGTACCAAAATTCGCAAGGGGGGGGTGTAGTGGGGGGATAATATTCACAAAATATCCGATTTTTCAAAATTTCGGTTCCTTTACTGCTTACTAATTGTACCCAAGCTTTGAAATTGAGGAAAAATTCTCATTATACCTCCGGGTTTTCATGAATTATTCTCTGTACCACCATGGAACTAATAGTGGTGCCACCATGGTGCCAGGACACCATAAACCGCATATTTCGTGCTTTTTTTTTGTGTTTCACCTTGAATACGGATGTGATCCTCGACGGACCGCCTACTAAAACTAATAGATGAAAGTGCAATGTTACGACGTATTCCCCCTTTGGTGCCAGACTGGCACCATTGGTGGAGGTGGGGGGGGGAGGGGTGAACTCGAATTCGCATGTTGGGTATCGTAGATCATGGATTTTAAAATGCTCTTCAGATTCGAGGCTCCCACGCCGCTAGAAATGTTTTGGTAGATAGTGGTGAGGGGGGGGGGGTCACTATTTCTTGCCTAAAGTAATAAATAAATTACATCGAGTGAAACAGTTTTATCGCTTACCAACTGGTTAACTGATCTAATGCTTATCCAATGGGACGTCCCCTGGAATGCATGCATTACTAAACAATATGTTTTTTAAACATTCGTATTTTCTACACTGTTTTGTTTATTCGTAAATTAGGAAGTTCGGGCTGAAAGTTTGCCTTAGGAGGTTTTTCGAGGTGCTGAATCCGATTTTGGGGTCAAAAATAGGAAATTCCGACATGGTGAAATTCCTCATTTCACAATTTAAATGGTAGGGGTTAATATTAGTAGCAATTTTAATATCTTAAAATAATATCTTATCAATATTAACCTTCTGAAACCAACTCACATGTAGAAACATCGGTTGGACCATTTATTCGAAATTAAGATGTTTCAACAATAAGAGCGAGGATGTGAATAAATTATAGAAGACGAAAACTTATTAAAATAAGAAACCATTATAAGCATACCAATGCAGCGCCGGGACCTGCTGAATTGGATACAGCAACAAACTTTATTTTGGAGGTATAACGTTCCCTTCAAACGTCATAAAAGTGAAACGTCTAGCTTTCCAAGTTCTTACCTACTTACGCCCCAAGTTTGCCTCTGAAATGAGGTATGAAGTAGCTGCGAGCTAATACCGTGAAATCGTTTTTGACTCGAGAATCAAAAGGGTATTCGTAGAACCCACCTTGCATAATAAGATTTCATAAACGGGATTCCCCATCTCCCCGGGAGCTCGACGGTCGTACTAATTCAACAGCCCAACATTTCTCAAAACCTTGTGCCTTCATTTCCCGTTGAAAAGCTTTTAAGACGAGAAAATCATACTGCATTACGAATTTACCACTGGAAAACCGTATAATGGTTCACCAAAAAGAAAAATAAATCGTTGCACGAGTTTAGGAGGATAAACAGTACATAGTACAGTACCGTAAAGGGTTACTATAGTCTTCCTGAATGAGTCGAGAACAAGAATAACTTATAGAACTGATTCTTGAAGGGAGTGAAGACTTTCCACCACTAGTCCAAAAGGCGGGTCACGCGTAATCCTAGTTTTCGACCTCAGAGGCATCCCGCGTTTAGTTCAAATACTCGAATAACCTCGACATTTTTGCACTTTTTTCAGTTTTGAGGACGTCCCACAGTAAGACTTGGGCGTCCTTATGCGATCGATCTGGGGTGAAGGAGGACAACACTCAACAGAAAAAGATGAAAAATAAATAACCACGCACTAATCCGTTTTAGACCATTCTGAATCCAAATCCGCGAAAAAATCATAGGGGTATGTCTGTGTGTGTGTGTGACAAAATCTTGTGTCGTCTGCACAGGCCTTAGTTTTCAACCGATTTTCGTGGTTCTTTTTTTATTATACGCGGAAAACTGTCAAGTTGAGCACTAGGACGCCAGAATTTCGAATTTTGAATTTTAAGGGGTGGAAAGGGGGGGGGGGGTTAAAGCTTTAAAAACGTGCGTTTGCGGGCAAAATCTTGTAAACTCTGCCCAGGCCTCAATTTCCAACCGATTTGCGTGTTTCTTATTTTGTTTGACTCAAATAATTTCCGAGTTGTACATGATTCCACCAGAGTATCAAAATTCGCAAGGGGAAGGGGCGAGTGGGGGGATAATTTTCACTAAATATCCGATTTTTTAATATTTTGGTTCCTTTACTGCTTACTAATTGTACCCAAGCTTTGAAATTGAGGAAAAATTTTCATTATACCTCCGGATTTTCATGAATTACTCTCTGTGCCACCCATGGTGCATGGGTTGGTTCGCTTACCAACTGGTTAAACTGATCTAATGCTTATCAAATGGGACGTCCCCTGGAATGCATGCATGTTTTTTTTATTCGATTCTCGTATTCTACGTACCATGAAACCTAAAAAAAATAATCAAGCAAACCACCATATTTTGAGGGGAGGTTAAACATTTTTTTTCTTGCTCGACTCCAAAGTTTCCTTTTTGAAAACTTTAAACTGAAACTAAGTACTAGATAAATACCTAAGTAAACTAGGTAGGTATCTACCAACAATCCTAATTTATGTTAGTTGAAAAAAAAGGTTGCAAACTATTACAAAACGGTTTAAATAGTTTTTCTGCAAAGTTTACTCTTCAACCACCTTCAAGAGACCAGGGGTAGCTAGGAGATGTGGCCTTTTAGTCCTTACCCACGTGTTCAAATAACTTTGACAATAAACGTCAATTCAACAATAAACTGTTGATTGTTTCTGTGGCATCATTCATTTCTTAAAATATAACGCTACCATAAATTTATGAAAAAAACGTCACGTAACATTCATTAATTAGGTAATTAAGTTAACACTCTCAGCGCGGAATCAATTGTCGTGACTTTCGCCCCTGCCTGAATTTTGGTAAGGTTTTACATTCAAATATAGTGCATTTATTTTAATCAGAGAAGTGTGTAAAAGTATTTAGTACAAGAAAAAGACAAATTTATCAATTTTTTAAAATTTGATACCATATGGCATCATCCGGAAGGGGGAAAGAACCAGGGTGTGCAAATCCACAACATGCACATGTTTTTCCCTCTGACCAATGACGCCAATATGGTATTATGCTCAGAAAACGCATATATTTCTTCGAATATGATCACTTTCTGTGCACAAAAAAGGACTGAAACGTGTTTTGTTCCAAAAATTAGCTCTTTAGGTTTGTTCCATGCGAGGCGATTTCGGGTGCAGTGCAGGTGCGAGTGCAGGTTCGGGTTCTTGTGAGTTCATTGATGAGTGGGGGAAGGTGTAGAGCGGGTGCAGAAATTCTCAGTTAGTGTACTCATCGCTTGGAACACGAAAAGTGGAACAAAAGTTTTTTTTTCTTTTCCTGCCCACATCTTCTTACGTTCATTTCAAGTATTAGGTCTGTAACCTTCATCTAACTTCTCCCTTAATGGTGAACAAAATACTGCCTAGACATATCCATGATCTATTGTTTTTCCCATCAAGGGAGAAATTTCGAATAATTGCCAGGTTTCCTTCTTTGAAACCAAATCTTGGCTACGAACTCTTTACTAATGCTGGTGATGTGAGACCGCTCACATTCGACCCAGCTTGGTTAAATACCTGGAAAATGACACTCCATATTATGGTACAGTAGAACTCCGACTATCCGAATCGCCGATTATCCGAATCACTTTCAGAAAGATATTTGTCCAAAAAAAGTCTAAGTGCGCTACCCGAAAACGGATGAAGACCGCAAAACAGCTTACATTGACGGAGATGTTTGAAAAACTATGATTTTTATTTCTAAACTTGTACATAAGTACATATTATTTATATTTAAAACATGTGAAAATATCATGTTTCTTTCATTTAATTCAATTAAAAAATAGTGCAATATCAAAACGTAGCTTTTGTTCTCTCCAATGGCAATTTAAAAAAAAAAACTCTGATTATCCGAATATTTGATTATCCGAATGGGTCCCGGTCCCCATTAATTCGGATAATTGGAGTTCTACTGTACATACCTATCTTCGATTTTTTGGATCATTGCTAGGCAAATTTAGACGGGTTGTTTTGGACCGTACGGGCTAGCGAGTTTTAGGAGTGTTTTCGGGCATTTTTGAAATTTAAACTCAGGCAAATCTCTTTTAAATAATTGTCTAAATTATTCACTTGATGAATAAAAAAACGCTGCAAATCATTGCTCAAAGGTTTATTATTTTCTGTATAGATCACCCTTCTGTATAGATCACTGGTTTTCCATCAATAGCACCTACCACCATTTGTATTCTCCCTTGACCTTCCCTCTCAAATTTCAGCTTCCTGCGTTCAATAGGATTGAAAATGGCTTCTGAGCTCACTCAGCTGATCAGTGATCTGAAGAGTGAAGAAGATCTCCTCGAATGCTGAAGACGCCTGGAAGAGCACTCCCAGTCAATAGGATTGAAAATGGCTTCGGAGCTCACTCAGCTGATCAGTGATCTGAGGAGTGAAGAAGATCTCCTCGAATGCTGGAGACGCCTGGAAGAGCACTTCCATTCAATAGGATTGAAAATGGCTTCGGAGCTCACTCAGCTGATCAGTGATCTGAGGAGTGAAGAAGATCTCCTCGAATGCTGGAGACGCCTGGAAGAGCACTTCCATTCAATAGGATTGAAAATGGCTTAGGAGCTCACTCAGCTGATCAGTGATCTGAGGAGTGAAGAAGATCTCCTCGAATGCTGGAGACGCCTGGAAGACCACTTCCATTCAATAGGATTGAAAATGGCTTTGGAGCTCACTCAGCTCATCAGTGATCTGAAGAGTGAAGAAGCCTTTGAGCAATGATTTGCAGCGTTTTTTACCCACCAACAATTTTTTTACCTACCAACTTTTTTTTACCTACCAGCTAGGTACTACCTACCACACCATACTGGCTTCACACCTTCACAATCAAGTTTATTAGAAAGAACTACACGCTTCACACTCGATTGGAAATATAGAAAGCTTCATGTGGAAATTTGATTACTGGTTACGCAGAAGGCAAAACTGTACACAAATCGAAGAAATGAACAGCGATCGCATTTTAGTCAGATAAAATTTGAACGGCGATTAGACCTCTTTTGCGATTCATACTCATGATTCTGTTTTATCGAAGGAAAACCTTCAAGTACTCGTAGGGACCGAACGGTTTGTCCTACAGAGCTCCGGGTGGTCTCAAAAATTTTTAAAAATTCAATTCTATTTAAAATTGGTGAAAAAACGATACCTTTATTTCGAGAGTTTTCGAGCTAGGGCACTCTTGAAAATTTCAACCCTTAATTTTCACCCCTTAGAAGTGACCTACATCAACCAAAAGCTTCGCGGCACAACTAGACCCCAAATGGAGCCCATATACCAAATTTGAACCAAATCGGTCCAGTGTTGCTAAGAAAAGTGCCGCGTACGGCTTACGGCGTACGGCGGACGGACGGAAATTTTTTTATTCGATTTTCGTATTCTACGTGCCTTGAAACGTAAAACATCAAATTTTGAGGGGGGGTTAAAATTTTTTTTTTCTTGCTCGATTCGAAAGGCTTATTATTGAAAATAATAAACCAATACCTTAAATAATCAAATAATAAAATACCTTAATAATAAAATGTACGTAAGTACTTGCTCAATTGGGAGCAAACGGCCCGGTATCAGATTGGTAAAACTCCGAAGGTTGATCCCTCCGCGATTTTTAGATATCCTAAAATGCTCTATAAATTGGACATGGTCGTATAATAGTACTGTTTCCAAATAATCTTCATTTTTATTACCAATCCGGTCGTCGACCAGAACAGCAATTTCCTCTTCTGATCCTGAGGATTTGTTCCAGTGGAAGGCTATCCTCATCGAATAATAAAGAATAAATTAAATTATTCACGTCCATTATTCTCGTTGAGAGTTCTACACTTTCGAGATAAAAAAAAATTGGAGAGAAAAAATCAGAATAAAACGCTTGGAACGATCAAACCAACGATTTAGAACGAATAACTTCAATTTTGCGCCAAAAATAAAAATGGATGTTCATTTCTGCACCCGAACCCAAAGCTGCACCTTCTCAGAAAGTGCGGAATTTTCATGAACTCGGTGCAGAAATTTCATGAACCCATCGGGCTTGGAACACGGTTCTACAGTCCGAGTAGAAAGTAAAAGTTAGGTACATGAACTCGACCGCTTGGAACACATTTCACCTGCGCGTGGCCACTGCGCCGTACTGGTTCATGAGTTCAGCTCGCATGAAACAAACCTCATGTCATTCTGCATGATAGGTACAGAATCAGTATGAAAAGAAGCTAAATTTTACATAATAAAACCCTACAAAAAAAAAGACTTTGCAGCGTGAAATATTGAAAATTATGAATGAAATTTCAAAGAAATATCAATGAATGCGGTAATTAACGAAAAACAGTGGCTTCATGAAGATAAACGAGGGTTTTCGGTACTTTGTTCCAGGAATCCTGTACCAGGATAGAATGAGAAAAGTGAGGGATGAGTGACTCCCTCCCCAAAAATGTCACTTGTAAACATAGAAAATGGTGAAAACAAATCCGAAGGTCACTTTATGATAGACCGATAGCTAACGAAGTCCACTAAACACAACCCTTTAAAATGTTTTGTAACCTGTAACCTCCCACTAACATTTTGAGTATTTGAGCGCCTCAGGAATGAGATGATGCCATAGGGCATCATCCGCGCTGCGAGTGTCAACCTAATTACCTAAGCGGAAGGTTGGTGATATCAACAAGTTCATAAAAATTTAACAAATTTCAAATTAATGGAGAAACAGTATTTATACTTCAAAAGAATTCGAGCAAGGGGGTTTTGAAAACGTTCAATCTCACTCAGCTTTGGGGCACGAGACCTCATACGGAGCCGGTATAATATACCAAATTTCGGTATATATTATATACCAAATTTCATCTAAATTGACCCATGGGAACTGGGTACTTATAGTGGTGCGTACAGCGTATGTACGGACGGAAATGTTTTATTCGATTTTCAGATTCTACATACGTACTTACTTCGAAACGAAAAAAATCAAGTTTTGAGGGAAGTTACCATTTTTTTCATGCTCGATTCTCAAGGTTCATGAATAATAAGAAACCAAAAAGAGTCACCACGCGGTTGGTGTGTACCAACCTTACCTAATACCAAAAAATTATTATGATGCGTGGCGTTTTCGCTTGAAAACTGAGCAATCTCATGAGAAGAAGGTAATCGGGAAAATGCTAGCGGAAAAATCGGGCAAAAGGGCACAAATAGGTAACTTTATACAAATAAATTCCAGACCCCTTTGACTCTCCTTCCTATTCTTGTCAACCTACAGAAAACCATTTCATACGGTTCCAAATCATAATTTTCAGTTATGAAAATATACTGAGAACGAGAAATTTAAATATCATAATCAGTTACGAAAATAATAATTTCAAAATTATTAGACGAACCTGGTCGGAAAAGTGATGCGTCGAGAGCAAAAGGTAACCTGTAGCGGTGAAGCTGTAAGAAGTAAACTGGAAAACAGATCGTTCTGTCTTAGAACACTCACGACCGAAACAATCTACAGTGCGGTACCTATAGATTGATGAAAATAAATAATTGTTCAAGTATACCTAGATTGCAATGCAGAAAACTTGTCGGAAAACACGAGACGATGCAAGAGCGAAAGCGATGACTTCAAAATGACTTGCGGAAGTGCGAAGGGCGAAGCGGCGGAGGGGGAGGTTTCAGATCGGAAGGGTTCGGGAGAGCGTGAGCCAAATGCTGCGTCACTGTGGTGCGGCCACCGCGAGCGCTGCCCACGCCAGTCAGCTGTAGCTCAGATCAGCAACTTGTCCCTAGGTAGGTACCTACACAGCAATATTAAATTTATTTGAATTTATGCAGTTCATTATTTTTTTTACCTAACTCCCTAATTTTCAGACAATAGAACCTAGGATTAAATATTTTTGTTGAATCAGATACAGGAATACAAAGATTTATACGTAGGTAGGTACCTACTATCTAAGTACCATAATGTTTTTTTTTCGAAATATCTACAGGTTGTTATCATTATTTGGTGCAGACATTCGGATTTCATTGGTTTGAAAGGCGGGATTTTTATGGTAAATGTATGGGGTTAATAAATTAGGGAGTCTCGGATAGCCTGGTGTCAGAGCTCTCACAAAATGTGCTGGGACGTTTTGACACTTTGACCTTTATGTGTAGTTCGTGATAGTATGTTGGTAAAAATATTCTTGGTGGGGTCACGATTAACCCCAGGGTGAATTTTGATGAAAACTGCTTCTCAACTGGGTCGTAAGCTATTTCAGCAATCTTTTTTTTTACATCTCTTCCCCCACAAAGCACGTCGTAACTTCGGTTTAGGTATTTTCAGCTCTACCAAGCCTTTTACCGCTCATTTGATGTAGGATTACCTACTAATATTTTTTTGATTTTGCGTGTATTTATTGGTGGAAAATTGATATTTTTTCTTCCTTTTCACTTGAATTGGCTGCTTGAAGTTTAAAATGTCAAGGGTGTTTTTAGAAGTACCTACCTACTAGGTAGGTAGTACCTAGTGGTTATTTTTATTTCAAAGGACGATTTGAACTCTCCTATTTTTTCAAGCTTCTTACTGTAATTTTCGTTTATTATTTTCAATAATGAACATTTGGAATCATACAAAAAAAATTTTGACCCCCCCCCCCCCCCTCATAATTTGATGGTTTACCTTTCAAAGAAGTAGTTTGGCAGATTGGGAATTTAAAGTGTTCAGTTGAACAGAAAAATAAATTTACACCCGAATAGGAACGAGACGTCGTGAGTGAAGGACCAGTTCTCAGTTCTGACGACCTCCTTTCCCATTACATGCATTGCCCGTGCTATGGATTTTAAAGAAGGTATATGTTACTCCCATTTGGTAGACTATCGCAATAGGTGATACCTATCCAAAAAAAAATTTGGATTTTAAGGAAGCTACCTATGTGCTACACCCACTTGGTAGAATACCCTCTCATCTCCTAACTGCTCGATATCCCTATTATTTCTTAGTTACTTTGCCGTTCTGAGGACCTCCTATCCCAATACCAAGGTACCTACCCAAAAATTTTGATTTTAAGGAAGCTATGTGATATTTCCTCTAGGTAAACTACTCTCTCGTCTCCTAACCGCGCGATATCCCTATTATTTGTTAAGTACTTGGCCTTTCTGAGGACCTCCTATCCCAATACCAAGGTACGCAAAAAAAATTTGGAAGCTATGTGCTACACCCAGTTGGTAAACTACCCTCTCGTCTCCTAACTGCTCGATATCTCTATTATTTGTTAAGTACTTTGCCGTTCTTAGGACCTTCTATCCTAATACCTAGGTACCCAAAAATATATAGGATTTTAAGGAAGCTATGTGCTGCCCCCAGTTGGTAAACAACCCTCTCGTCTCCTAACTGCTCGATTATTTGTTGGTTTCAGTTCTGACGACCTCCTTTCCAATTACATGCATTGCCCATGCTATGGATTTTAAAGAAGGTATATGTTACTCCCATTTGGTAGACTATCCCAATAGGTGGTACCTATCCAAAAAAATTTTGGATTTTAAGGAAGCTACCTATGTGCTACACCCACTTGGTAAACTACCCTCTCGTCTCCTAACTGCTCGATATCCCTATTATTTTTTAAGTACTTCGCAGTTCTGAGGATCTTCTATCCCAATACCTAGGTAGGTACCCAAAAATATTTAGGATTTTAAGGAAGCTATGTGCTACACCAACTTGGTAAACTACCCTCTCGTCTCCTAACTGCTCGATATCCCTATTATTTGTTAAGTACTTTGCAGTTCTGAGGACCTCCTATCCCAATACCTAGGTACCCAAATATATTTAGGATTTTAAGGAAGCTATGTGCTACACCCAGTTGGTAAACTACCCTCTCGTCTCCTAACTGCTCGATATCTCTATTATTTGTTAAGTACTTTGCCGTTCTGAGGACCTTCTATCCCAATACCTAGGTACCCAAAAATATTTAGGATTTTTAGGAAACTAGTGCTACCCCCAGTTGGTAAACTACCCTCTCGTCTCCTAACTTCTCGATATCTCTGTTATTTGTTAGGTACTTTGCACTTCTGACGACCCTCTATCCTTTACCTACCCAAACATGTTTTGGATTTCAAGGAAGCTATGTGCTACACCCACTTGGTAAACTACCCTCTCGTCTCCTAACTGCTCGATATCCCTATTATTTATTAGGTACTTTGCCGTTCCGAGGACCTCCTATCCCAATACCTAGGTACCCAAAATATTTAGGATTTTAAGGAAGCTATGTGCTACAACACTAGGTAGAATAGGTACCTTCACATCGAACAGTTACTGTTCGATATCGCTCATATTTGGTAGGCAAACTTACCTACTTAAACATTCATGAAACGTTTGATGAAGCTTATGCAGGTTCTGTCAGATAACCCATTAAAATTTCCGCCTTTTAATTATAATCAGACCTTTGATTTCATTATACAGAAATGGTCCGTCAACGAATTGAATACGGACAATCTCTCCTAAATCACCAACCACGTTTTTTAAAACTATTTTAATTCATTTTCGAGCCTTTCAACAAACCAAAATGAAATCGGACCACCACGGTATCTCAAGGGCACCAAAATATAGGGTACCTATCTGAAGGTAAGTATCTGTCTGTCGTTACTTAATTGATATAAAACAAAACGAGAAAAGTAGCTGACTTTTAGGTGATTATCAAAGGTATCTTCAACGTATCTCGGTCCTTTTTTTCTCAAATAGGTTCTTATTTTATCTCGTTGATGGTAGTTCGGGTAACCAACAGGTTGATAATTCATCAGTATAACAATCAAAGAATGAAATAGCTACGTACCTATTAGACAACCTATTAGACTACCTTTGAAGTAGGGATAACGAGCCTGCGTAGTTGACTGGAGCAGGGCCCAAGCGTGTGTGACTGAGGAAGTGAAGGCAATGGCGGCCTTTCACTTCCCCGACTCGAAGAATCGACTATCGATTCCACGACTCATCTATCGATTTAAGCGCTCGTACTTTGTTCTCAACTAGGTACCAAACATTTGTATGTTTAAATAAAATAAATAAATAAATACATATTTGTAAGAATAAAATGAAGTTCAACTATATTTTGAATTGTTGTACGAGTAGTAACTACCCTTGGTAACTACCTTTGAATCTGTAATAAACTTTCAAAAGGCACAGTTTTCCTCACTCTTTCAACTCCATGGTACCCAAATTTCTATGAGACTTTTGAGTTTTCTCCTTTTTTTTCCTTTTACTAACGGATGTTCTCGAATCCCCTACTAGGAAATAATTTATTGGATAGGTACCTACTTACGCAAACTAGTTGGGGCTCGAAGAGGATGCCAAGGATCAACAGAAGGACCAAATAATCACACAAGGAATAGGTATCACTTAATTCAAAAATTAAATTTTCATTACGTTGTGATACTTAGCATGAGGATTTTTTAAATTTCTATAGTAGTTTTTAAATTGATAAGGATCGCTAATACAGAGAGGTACCTACTTGAAGGGAACAGTGAACGAATTTTAATCGGAAAGGTAGGTAGGTAGGTACTTACTGCATTGTTTCCAAACCAGCTGTTGGGTTTGAAATAATACTTGCAATTTTATAATTTATTATATAAAAGACATTTCTGACTTGATGAAGGAAAGCATGAGGAAGGCATTCCCCGCTTTTACTTTTGAATAATTAGGTACCTCTACCTGCATTCCTTATCTGTGAAAGTTGCCGACCTACTTGTCCTTATGCTGTGAGAAGACTGAGAACAAATACCTAAAAGTAGAAGGTGGTAGGTAGTAGGTACTGAATTATTACGATCACGTAATATTTTTGCTATTTATTCTTCAGTTCATAATAAAGAAAGAAAGTTACCTATTTGTAAGTGCCTATAGGGTAACACATCATGATCCAAGTCAAAGAATATTGAAATTGCAAGTCTCGATTCGATGCGTCCAGTTTAGTGGCCAGGATATAATGTAGTCATACAAAACATCTCATTTTAAAGCTGAACTACTGTAATTTGATCTGAACTGTAATTTGAATATAATTGGTGGTTTTGAAGTCGGTCAAAAAGATACAAAGATCGATAGAACAGAGTCAGTTACAGGAGGGAAACACGCAGAAGAAGAAGAAGAAGAAGAAGAAGAAGAAGACACGCGGGAGAGATTCGATAGAAACAGCTGGGAGGTAGAGCGCTGCTCAAATGCAAGTCGCGTGTTCTGACCGCAGGTCGCTCAATGGCGTTTTGTTTCCGCTACCGTTTTTCGGGTTTTCTGTGTTTTATTCCTACCGGGTTGAATGAGCAGTCACGTAAACCGAATTTGTTGTATTCCGTGGAAATTTGACTTTTTGTGCTCACCGAGATGAAGAAAGGACTGAGGATTTTTCACGTGAACTTGAGGTACGTAGTACTTACCTCTACACACTACATCAACTTTAGTAGTAGGTAACTTTTAAGTAGGTACTACTGCGTTGAACTCGATTTCATTTATAGTTCAGAACCTTTATGATAACTACCTAATCAGTTTTTTCCCACGGAGGGCAACTTGAAGGTTTTTCAAGTCCGTGTTTCCGACAAAATGATGGTTGATCGTACGCAAGATAACAAAGTCGTTGCTGATCTTTTCCCATAGCTTCTCTCATCTCTTTTAACTAGTCAGGATTTCTAAGTACCTATCAAACTAACTTCACTTACCAATAATAAACCAATGTAGAATGAATTGATCGAAATTAAAGTTAACCGGTCGCTCTTGTTTGGATTCCGCCACGCAGATTGTGGTTACCGGTTAGATCATGTAGGTTTCTATAATATAGAATTCTATAATATAAGATGTGTATTATACATCTTACCAAATTTCCTTTTTAATGTGCAACATTTTGAGTGGTTTTGAAGCTTCGTAGGGTACTTTTGTAGTTCCGGAGATACAGTTTTGTAAAGTTAGATAGTTTTCCCCAAAATGTGAAAATTTTGACGAACTGTTTTATTTTTAGCACAGTATTCACCTGATGAAAATTCGATGTTATTATTTTTCCATAAGTTTTTTCCCCGTCCAAAGCGTACAGGTCAAGTGTACAGGTCAGGTGTTTTGTAGTACTAAGTACTACATTGATGTTCCTAGTGACGAAGTACTAGCCGTTCGTTGCTCAGTGTACAGTTTTCACAAAATTGGGGCCACAAATGGATAAGGAGGGCAAATTTAGTACGTATTTATAGGAATGTGAAGTTTAATTTTCTAATATTTTTGCGATGCCTAATGTTGTAGTAAAACCTTTCACTTGATTAAGGCTTTATAGAGCTAACATGTTTAAGTGCAGTAAATAGATTAGAGATTGAAATTCGGAAGCTAGGTGTAACATAACTGTTTCCACAAAACCAGATAGTAATAATTATAACATTTCCCTCACTCCGTTAATTTGTCACATAGTCCGAGAGGTAGGCTGGAGAGTGTCTGATGCGTTCATTTGCTGATGTTGATGTCTCCTCATCTTAGCTTGATTGTGTAGATCCCATCCCCTATGAGTGCAAGGTACTTTGAGAATGATGTTTTGAGATCAGTTATTATCCCGTCTATACATTTGGTTTTTGCATACGGGGAAGCTAAGTGCTACGCCTACTTGGCGGAAGGATTTGAATTTCAATGGAATTTAAGAAAAATTCATTTTTTTCGAACTGCGAAGCCTTGCCTCGCCCGCGCTAGTTCGCATATCATCCGCAATCCGTCGTAGTTACCGACATTTTCAACACTCTGGTGTGTTGCGGGATAGTATCCAAGACAAAATACGTACTTTCTTATTCCATTCTCCTATTTAATCTAACTTCCTTGATGATAACGAAATAGTCCCTAAATATAATAAAAGTTTTCCAAAATCGGCTAAATATTACTTGCAAAAATGGAAATATAGGAGAATCTCAACAAAAATTAATTTTTTAATTTTGCATATTAAATATGCTTACTACAAATTTTGTAGTAAGGCAAACAGTGTTTGTTTGATATGCTTTTAGCTTTGAAATAAACACAAATTAAATAGAAGTAGAGGAAGGAAGAATGAACAGGCACAAGCTCTATTTGTTAACTGATGCATCTATTTCAAGGTCACTGGTGGATCCGGGGAGGTGGCGATCCCCACTACCTACCTACCTAACAATTCCCTTTTTTTTTAGATAACATTTTCAAATTTTATTAAATTATGCAACATTCAAAAACTAACGTATCAACCAAGAACCACCATTACAGAACAAATCAATACTTCAAAATACTTCATTATAACTCATCCAATTAATAACAAACTTTAATTACATTAATTTCATTTTCCCAACAAAAATGCTTTTTCTCCCCCTTCCCTTAGGACCTAAATCTCTCCCCTTTACTCTTTACTTTTTGTTTTTCAACTGCTGCATCTTCGTCGTAGGCTTCAGAATGCGTCCATATCGACTTGTATTCGCCTGCAACATTCTTGACGGAGTAGATTCTGGCAGAGATGATCTCGGTTTGGAAGAAGCTGGGGCAGGAGTTTTCTTGATAAACTCTCCTGAATTCCTCACCGGATTCGGAGCCTTCTGCTGAGGAGTGCCTGATTCAACTGTTCCTGAAGGAGGAGTCGAGTCAGAACTGCCTGGAGCATGATCTGTAGAAGGTAACACGGGAGCTGGAGGAATTACGACGGATCCTCTTTTTTGTGGAAACTCCGGTCTATAAATTGGTTTCAACCAAGTTCTATCTCGTCTAATGTGACTTCCATCTGCAACCACATCATATGACGAGGAACCGTGTCTCTCCTCCACAACAGCTCTCGACCACAGCCTTCCTGTATTCGGCCTCACAAGAACCTCTTGACCAATCTCCAGTTCTGGCAATGGTTTGACTGACCTGTCATGATAGAACTTTGCATGTTTTCTCTTTTGAGTGATCAAGTCTCTGACGTCTGGAATCACTTCAGGTAATAATAGTTTTTCCGACACTGGGATCACCGTCCTAGTACGACGAGACATTAGGCGCTGAACTGGACTAGAATCCATATCGACAGTCGGAGTATTCCGCCACTCAAGGAGTCCTGCATAGAAGTCAGTTCCTTCACGTTCGCACTTAGTCAATAGCGTTTTTGCGATTTTCACCGCCGACTCTGCTTTGCCATTCCCGCGACTATGCATCGGAGACGACGTCGAGTGAAGAAACTCCCACTCCTTGGCGAATGTCACGAACTCACTCCCAACCAAAGAAGGAGCGTTATCGGAAATCAACACCTGAGGTGTCCCATGTCTGGCGAAACATTTTTTGCAAAAAACAATTATGCTTGTAGCAGTTATGTTTTTAAGCTGTTCAATTTCGAAAAAATCAGAGTACGCATCGACAAGAACAGCATACTGACATTTCTGAAATTCGAAGGTATCGAGGGAAACCCTTTCCCATGGAAGAGCTGGTATCCTATGAGTCTTCATTGGCACCTTTTGAAGTTTAGATGAAAATTCCTGACAGGTTTGACATGTTTTTATAGCATCTTTTATTTGCGAACTCATGAATGGCCAAAATAGAGTATCTCGGGCTCTTCTAAGCGAAGCATTTTGTCCCAGATGGCATTGATGGATCTTCCTTATGAACTCAGATCGTAGAGACTTGGGTACAACGATCTGATTTCCTTTGAATATTATGCCATCCTGCACCATGATCTCATGCTTCAAAGGCCAGTACTCGTACAGTGAAGATGGTAGTTTCTCTCTCGAATTAGGCCATCCACCTTTTATCACAGCTGCTAGAAGAGGAAGAGTGTCATCTACTGCAGTCTCATTTCTTACTTTCTCGAGGCTGACTTGAGTGATGTTAAGACTTTCAGCAATCTTCATCAGCTCCAATTCCTGGTAGATAGTATCAGCAGCATAGACCTCGTCCAGTCTTGTTTCTTGATGAGTGTCATCCAGTTGCATTCGCGACAATGCATCAGCAATATGCATTTTTGAGCCGCTAACAAACTTCACTTCAAGATTGTAACGTTGGAGTCTCAGCATCATACGCTGTAACCTAGTGGGGGCTTCTAAAAGTGACTTCTTGAATATAGTCTCAAGCGGTCTGTGATCCGTTTCAGAAATCACCTTGCCACAACCCACAATGTACTGAGAGAATCTTTCACAAGCAAATAAAATGCTCAAGCATTCCTTCTCGATTTGAGCGAAATTCTGCTCGCTTTTGGTGAGGCTCCTCGACGCATACGCCACAGGACGACCATCCTGGAGTATTACTGCTCCAAGTCCCTTGCTGGAAGCATCCGATTGCAGCGTGATCTGCTTACTTGGATCAAAATAAGCTAAAATTGGAGCTTTTGACACAGCAGCTTTGATTGCTTCGACGGCACGCTTTTGATCGTCTCCCCATTCCCATTCCTCGTTCTTCTTGGTCAGCGTACGTATCGGATCACAAAGCGCCGATAAATGGGGAACAAACTTTGACAAGTATGTCGCTAGACCGATAAAGCTTTTGGCCTGAGTGATATCAGAAGGATCTTTCATTTCTCTGATTGCCCTGACTTTATCAGGATCAACTTTGAGTCCGTCCTTCGAAACAATATGACCCATATATTTCACTTCACGCTTCTTGAGTTTTATTTTATCCTTATTGAATTTCAAATTCGCTTTTCTCGCCCGATCCAATAACTTCTCCAGGACCTGATCATGATTTTTGGAAGCTTCCTGATCGGTTGCTCCGCGTCCAATGATCAAAATATCGTCCTGTATAACGATTATGTCCTGAATTCCCGCAAAGATTTCATGCAGTCTGCATTGGTACACGTCACTCGATACTACCAGACCAAAGGGAAGTCGTAGAAACCGGAAACGCCCAAACGGAGTCCAAAATGTCGTCAGCTTAGAGCTTTTCGTATCCAGTTTGACATTCCAAAAACCATCCTTCGTATCAACTACCGAAAAATAACGAGCACCTTTCAATTCGGGCATAATACTCTCAATAGTCGGTATTTCATATTCAGTTCGAAGTAATGCTTGATTTAGAAACAAAGGATCTAAGCATAACCTGAGTTTCTTAGGAGTCTTAACAACAACCAGATTGCTGATCCAATCTGTGGGACCCTTTTCCTTAGTTATGATTCCCTTATCAACGAGTTCATCGAGCTTAGCTCTGACTTCGTTTCTGAGCGGAACTGGGATTCTTCTTGGCTTTTGCTTTACTGGTAGTATGGTAGGGTCTACATTTAGAGAGCATTCACCCTCCAAACACCCGATCCCAGTGAAAATGTCTCGATACCTTTGTAGGATAGCCTCAGCGTTGCTTGAAGTTCCAATTTGCTTAATCTCAGTGAGCTTTACCAATCCCAACTGCTCGCAGCTATCAGCTGATATGAGTGGCATCTGAGCGTTGGTGGAGTTGCTATTTTCAACCACCAAAAATTTCAAAGTGCGCCTAGCGCTCTTGCTAGCAACCTGTATAGAAAATTCACCAACAGGTGTAATGAGACTACCGCCAAAACATCTTATCGTAGTACTGCTTGGCTTAATTTCTAGCTTCTTCCCGAAAATTCGGTTGATCAAATTTGATTCGATAACATTCACTGTAGCACCACTATCAAGCTGACAGTCGATTGTTTTAATTCGCTTATCGATGAAAAAATCTAACGAGGCGACCCAGACACGCTTAGCCTGTTTATTCCCAAGACTATTTACGATCTCTAGCTTGAAAGCCTCTGAAAAATATTCCTCGCTCGAACTACCTTCTTCTACTTGGCGCACATGAGATCGTCGCTTATTAAATTGACCTTTGGGTTTTGAATTCGACCCAAAAGAGCCACACACCGAATCAAAGTGGTTCAGCTTCCCACATTTCCGGCATGTTTTGCCATATGCTGGACAAGAATTTCGGTCATGCACGTGAATTTTACCACAATATTTGCATGGAACAGCTTCCTTTTTATTTTGAAAATTCCTTGCTTTTAATTTATTCGGAATATTTCGTTTACGAGTCATTTTATTAACCGGTTCTGAAGAACTAGTACCTTGCATGCTACGTAATTGCCTATCTGCTAATTCATTAGCTCTACATATGTCTATGGCCATCTTAAGATCTAGTTTCGAGTTACTAATTAATTGCTTTTTCGTATCTTCGTCTCGAATGCCTAGAACTAACCGGTCCCGAATCATTTCGTCCTCAATAGTTTTGTAATCACAAGCAGAACACAGATTTCGAAGCCTGCTCACATACTGATCGATCGATTCGGACTCTTTCTGAACAGCAGAACCAAATAAGTATCTTTCATAAATTACGTTTATTTTAGGCAAAAAGTAGCTATCAAGGGCTTTTTCTATCTCTTGGAGATTTTTAGCTTGAGCATCGTTTAGTTTCATGTTGTTTAGGATTTGGGAAGTTTCACGACCAAGTAAACACTTGAAAGTAGCGACAATAACATCCTCCCCTTTATCCTTTAGACCAGATGCGATTAAATAATTCGACCATTCGTCCTTGAAATATCTCCAATTGTCGACCTGATTACCCGATGTTGACATTTTCGTAGGTAGAGGAATAGACATTGTGACCCCAAGATTGAGAGTCCTGTCTCAACAACAATTCCAAACAAGGAAAAACGAATACGTCTCGCACGAAAGTACCTACAAATTTCTGGAAATCGAATTGCTTTTACTAGTTAGCGCTTCAATCCGGCTTCAGACTGCAACTTATCGATTCAGGTGACACTTCGACGAAACTAATTTCTCTTTCCAAGAACAATTACCGCTCTTACCGGCATGTATCGTGTTGACGAAGACGGGAATTTGAGAACGATCTCCTTTTCCTTTCCTTATTTTTTATGACTCGCAGCCGAAGTAAGGAAGCTCTCATTCAATGTTCCACACCTGACACCATGTTTGATATGCTTTTAGCTTTGAAATAAACACAAATTAAATAGAAGTAGAGGAAGGAAGAATGAACAGGCACAAGCTCTATTTGTTAACTGATGCATCTATTTCAAGGTCACTGGTGGATCCGGGGAGGTGGCGATCCCCACTACCTACCTACCTAACAGTGTTTGCTATGTTTGCCTGGAGGAGGCGCCGCTGCATAGGGTATCGTTCGTGCTTTTATGAACCTCGGTTGGGCATTAGGTACCAAATCCAATTTTATTTGACCCAATTTGAACTTTCCTAACTGATCAGTGAAAACTTCTGGGTATCTCAGTGACAGTTCTTTTTCAAGCGATGCACCTTCCCTTTGGAGGTGATAAATAGCTCTGGCTGTGTTGGTATTAACTACCTTTTACCCCATAGTTTCAAACCATGAACGACCGAGTAGTTGTGGTCCCAAAGAATCCACTACGTAGAAAGTCAAATTTGGGAGAAGTTTCCCCTGATATCCAACATCAGCAGTCACTGAACCAATGGGCGATGTTTTTTCCTCCAATTACAAAAATTTTAGAAGTTGGATTCAATTTCAATTTGGAAAGTTTTTCCAGAAATAACCTCTCAAGTACTATAGTACTTTGGCATCCTGTATCCACTTCAAATTCAATTTCTTGCGAATTGATTTGCACTACCACCTTGTAGCTGGATGTATTTGTACTATTACACATGATGTTATGCAATGGTTCAGTGTCATCACTACTCTCATTTTCTTCCCCCACGAAGTGTGATTTTTCCGGTTTATTTTGATTTTTCTTGTGAAACTGCTTATTGGTCGATTTATTGGGACAAACTTTCCGTGAGTGGCCTTTCATTTTGCAAATATTGCATTCATACTCCCTATAACGACATTTTTCGGGTGTATGATTTGCCACTTCACCACGAACCTTACAATGTTTAGTGTTTGCTGAGTTTTGTTTGTTTGGTTCCCTTTTTTTATTAGCTATATGAAATACAGGTTCCTTTTTAATAACTGGTCCACTATTTCCATCAAGATCACAGATGCTCCTTTAGCAATAGCTATGGAAATCAATTTATCCAATGTTACTGTGCTCGCATCCTCTTCAAACAATCGCGATCTCGTTTTGCCAGCACTCATGCCCATTACAAACCGATCTTTCAATTGATTTTTCAAATGAGGAATTTCACCATGTCGGAATTTCCTATTTTTGACCCCAAAATCGGATTCAGCACCTCTAAAAACCCCCTTAGGCAAACTTTCAGCCCGAACTTCCTAATTTACGAATAAACAAAACAGTGTAGAAAATACGAATGTTTAAAAAAACCGGGAAAATGACGTCATGCTGGAATAGTTCATTTATGACCGCTTGAAGCGCTGAGATCGAGAAATCCACAGTCCCCAGATGCAAAATTTCATGAAACAGTAAAGTTCGAAATCGAAAAACTGAAGAAAAAAATAGAAAAAGCGAGATGGGGAAAATTAGGTTTCCTCTGTTTTTGTTTGATAACTTTTCTCTTAGAAAACACGATTTCGTAGTCCCAATGGGCAACAGTGGGAGGAGACGGCGATCCGAACAGCCCAATCAGCGAGCGTTCCCGCTGCACGTCTGTTTTCCCGGTTAGTTTTGAAATTAAAAATTTTGATTGTCTCCCAAAAATAACAGGAGACTTATTTTCCGAAATCAGCCCGATTTTCATCTATCCCACACCATTAACTATTCAGGAAAAATGCAAACAGAAATCGGTGAAATTCCTCATTTGTGTCAAATGAACAATCAGATGCGATTGAGCGAAGTCGAGCTACCCAGTCATTAGCGGATTCCTGAGGCTCACGAACTGCATTGTAAAATTTGTACCTATGCGCAAAAATCGATTCACTTGGTTTAAAATGTTTGTCCAACAGTTCCACTAGCGAATCAAACGTCTTCGTTTCCGGTTTGTCTGGTACAGCAAGATTCAAAATCAATTTATATGCCCCCTCATCGAACGAATTTAGCATAAGTATCATCTGAAGCAATACCTAATAATAAGTAGGAATTCGAATTTCACAAATAATATAAATCGAAATTGTCAAATATTTGTCCAGTGAGTAGACTTACAGTTTTTGACCAAATACATAGGTACTTTTTTGAAGTTCAATTAATCCTTTTATTCATTGATCTCGTTAAATGGATAAATTAAAAAATATATAATATTGATATAAAAAAAGGGTTAGATTTATTGAATAAAGTACCTAGGTAAGTTGGAGCATTTCCACACTACATTACGAATTCGGGAACACACGGTTTCTTAGATCGTGTGAAATCGTGCTGCTTTAAAATTTTCCATCTCAAGACCTACCCACACCTCCCCTAATACTCCAAAATAACTGAAATGAAATATTTTAAATTTTGAACATTGATTCAGGCTTTGTTTTTTTCTAGCTTAGTTTACATTTGTGCTTGTATGAAGTAAATAGTCAGGAAATACGAACATCATTACGACCCACTCTTCCATGGTTGGTAGTTACCTATCCGAAGGATGTGAGTTTCCGAAGGGACGAAGAGTAGGCAGGAAATTCCATGTTTGATGCAGCATTCATGGGGGATTAGCCTGGGCAACCTTTCAGCCTTTTTCTTCTCCCAACCTCGTCGTTGGCTTTGCCCTACGACGCGCCCTTGTGTGGAAGATGCGAGTTGGCAAATCCACGAAAGTGGGTAGGCTTTACTTCAGGGATTTCGACCTTTAGGGAAGGGCAATATGAACATTTGAGAAGGTCCCTCGACCGTATTATAATGCATGCCTTCTATATACCTACTTGGCTGACTTCCAATTCCTCCATACATTCCTTCTTACTTCCTTACCATCTATCCAATACCTATTCCTCCTTTTTCCGGGGTGGATTAAAGGTCTATCGAATCGCTCCATCTTTGTGATGTATTTCACGTGTCCACTACAGATTTATGTTACTATTGATGTTTTCAGTTTTGTAGCGTTCGACTACAATTTATTACACTACTACTAAAAAATACTACTAATACTAATCACTTGACGATAAATGGTCAGGAACCCGGTAGAGAATAGCTTTTTCGCCATCAATTTGTCGGTAAATTGGTTGTCTTTGTTGGTTAGCGGTTATCGTGTAGGTACTAACCAAGTACCTAGCTGATCAATATAATATATTGATTAGCTATTAGACATATTATGTCTAGCAATCGGTACCATGCCAACAAAATGACTCAGCTAGTACCAACCTACTAGTTTTAATGGCTTACTTTTGACCTTCGAATGTACCATCAAAAGAGGTTTATTAGGGTTTAGAGAGAAGAAGATGATCATTAAGAACCTCGTATTGCTTTGGATACTACCAAGGTTGTGAAAGCATTATACTCACTTCTGGGAGATGAAAAAATGTTCTCTAAAATCAAAATTTCCAAATTAAAAAAATTTCCGTAAAATTTAAAATTTAAATTTTACGATCTCGGTTCTATGTCCCACTGTCTGTGTCTGCAAGTCCTTGTAAAAAGCAAGACTTTACAATACAACTGCCCAATTTTCAGTGATTTAGGGAGTAGATTGTATGTGGATCCCTTTGAAATTTAATGACCCTGGACTAAAGACACTAGAAATCTAGGTTTTCATGTGTACCCCGAACTGATGGCAGCCTCTGCGCATGCGAAAATGTGATATCCTCGTAACTAAGTACTAAAGTTTTTATCCAATTTCACTGAAATTTTCAGGTAGGTATTATTCGGGTATTTACCTATTACTAGATGGTTCCCTGGGAGTTTCATCGGATTATCGGTAGCCACATCCCATGATCTGGGATTGTGCAGGTTGGGGGTTAGATGGTTCTCTATGAATCCCATTGGAGGTCAATCTAAAAATCTTGTATGACTTCTACGACAATTTCATGTTTTCTGTAACGGATTTTAATGAAAACTTCATGGCTTGCGAAGTTTTTTTCTCTAGGGAATGAGATAATCTTTAAGATCCAGGGGTGGAAATTGGATCTTGTAAGATACCCGAGGGAACCTCTCGCAAGGGTTATGTGGGATTCAAACCCACTGAAACCTCACCTCCTTATCCCACATTGGATCTCAGCCTGGAACTGTTCAACACATTACTTTAGGCTGAGTCCTGGGAGTCTTCTTAGTTCTCTGCTAGGGCCGGTCCAGGTTTCCCCTTCGCTCCCTCTCCCTCTTTCTTGAAGGATTTTTTTGTTCATTATTTTTTCCACATAATAAATAAATATTATTCTGCCACAGTGGAAGGGATTGCGAAGTTTGGATTACATTGTCTGTTTCTACTACAGTATACCTAACTTCTAAACCTGCAAAGTTGTCAGGACCGCGGAATAGTGATTCTTAAAAAAATCTTATATCCCCTCCCACTTGGCAGACTTTCGGTTGTTGGGTAGAATTAGGTAATATGGTACAATGTACCATATGTAGCATATGTCATATGCTTCTTTAAAACAGTCTCTGATTCTTCACATAAATTCAAAATTCCCATGAGAGCAGCTTGAACGGATGAAGTTGAAGAATAAATTCGAAACAGTACCATTGCTATTCGAGTAAATTATTTTCTGCTCCGTGGGTTGCAGCGTAGATTCGAGTTCACAGTTTTCTCGGGGATTTAATATAAAATAAAAACAATTCCAGGTCCTGAAGCTGAGAAAACAAGACGGAATGGCACAAGAGGTAAAAAGGGGTTTCGGTTGAAAAGGAGCAAAGCTAGAAGGGATAGGCCTTTTCTCAGATTACCCTGGGACCTCCTCTGACACTTATCTCTCCGTTCTTTCTTTTTCCACTTTCCTCACGGAATTAAACTTTCCAAGGGACAAGCTGTAAATCTAATATCGGACGGAGCTCTGGAGCGGTCCCCTCCCCTCAGCCAGGCACCCACTAATGGGTCCTCTATCACGTACGTCCTCCCGCGCCTTCCTTTTTCACTTTTCCCGTCTCGCCCTGTCGCTTTTCTCCCTTTCCTATCGTTTTCACTGAACTTTCTTCGCGTCTCTCCAGACTCGACGGGCTTTTCTATTAATTGCTCAAAGAAGGAAAAGTACTGTAATAAATTGAAAATGTGATCGGATTACATTGTTCGAGCGTTCTCGAACTCATTCCTGAATGTACATCTTTCATAGGTGGAACGTTTCATGGATACCCTACTCTTATGTAACAACGAGGAGGGTTGTTAAGTGTAATTAAGATCTTGTAAGGGTTTTTTTCCTGCTGACTCCCCCTCATGTATTACAACCCGATTAGGTAAAATGGTTAAAAATTGTGGAACGAATGAAAATATTGAAATTTTCAGTCGTACTATTTTCCATTTCAATTTTATTCCTGGGGTTTTCAACAATTCTTGCTCATAAAAGTGCAGGTATAAGAGATGAAATATTAATTTTCTCGTCAGTAGGTACTAGACTATCAATTTTCTTCAAATTTAGAAAAAAATCTGGCCATTTAGAGGTTTTTTTTGAGATTCTATTCTTGATATTTCAAAACAGTAATTTCTCTCTATCCACTGAAACATTCGGGTTTTTATTTGTCTTTACTTAATTTGATATGAACGTTCTGAAGAAAGTACTATTATAAACAATTTTATGATTGATAAGAATGTGAAGAGAACGATGAGATTGTGGAAAACCATTTTAATAAAAACGGAGTTGAGTAGAACGTTTTCTATTCCCATGAAAATAATGAGTTACAAGTTAAATCGATTTCGACGGTTAGGTCAGTAACAAACAATAACTGAAGTTACATCACACAGAGCATAGCTTATATAGTCACAAGTGAAAGGAGGTTGAATCCCATTGGTCGAGAATGTGAATGTCATACCCAATCAGATTGAAGCTGATGTAAGTGAAAAGAGAATCCTATTGGTTCAGAGAAGTGAAGGGACCTGGGAGGATCATCAAATGCCAATGTAGGCAGACAAAGTGAAAGAGAGCTCACACATTGGTGAGGGTAACATTGTGAAGGGGGGGACCAAGCTATTGCAGGAATGCACCCATCAACGGTGAAACATGTTGAGGGACCACCTCATTCAGACATTTACCAGACCTATTACTCTTAAGAATCTCGAACTTTTCAAGCACATCCAACATACCACCCTTCGGGCAAAAATGAGGAAATTCTGTGTACCGTCTGCTTGTTAGATCAAAACTGAAGTTATGATTGGATTCTCTTAAGTGATTTGCAACAGCAGAATCACCTTTGTTATCCCTGAAATCCTTCTCATGCTCTTTTATTCTTTCCCTAAATTTCCCTACCAGTTTGACCACAATACTCAAGCCCACAAGAACATTGCAGCTTATAAACCCCACTTTTATCTTGAACGAATTTTATCTATAACAGAACCCAACGAAGCTTTAAGATTATTTTTATTTTTAAACCCTACGTTGAAACCTCTAGATGATATCATTTTGCCAATTTTGTCAGAAATCTTTCCATAATAAGGTATACTTATCCACTTCTTCTTTCCTAACACAATTTCTTTAACCAAATTAGAAACCCCGTCTCTACTCTTTTTGTTAAGAACCTTATTCCATAAATGGAATCAATGAGACATCTCGCATATTCATTGCTTGCGGCTATACTTTTGATAATAGTTTTTTCTTTTGATCGTTCATCGGTATTGACAAAGCTCTTACGATCATCCTATGGAAAGCAGCATGTTCATGAACTAAGGGATGATTTGATGTACTATGAATAGTGATATCATTGTAGGTATCTTTTCTATGAATGGAAAAATCATGTTTTCTGTTGATTTTCTGTTAAAATTAAGCTTATTTCCACGTAGTTCAAGGTGCATCCTTCACCTGGAGATTCCTGATTTACCTTCTCAATGCCGATCAAATTGTTGACAGCAAGGTTCCATGTAGAGGTCAATGTTTAAGATTCCTAGGTAGATGCATTTTGAGAAGTGACTCTTTGATCTGATTAAAATAATTCCCGTAGCTCGACGTGGTAATGACAGGGCACTAAAGGCTATCGGTGGGGCGTGGACTTGTTTCGATAAATATTATGCGATCGGCCATTGAAAGCGGAGCAAAAAGGGTAAGGGCCCAAAACGGTAAGTGAGGTCTTGGGGGTCAGATAAGAAGAAAGTGGGCGCATATATCGGAAACCCATAGAAGAAACCTCCAGCGTCTTCCATCGGCGTTAAGGAGCAGGCTGCACAGGCCCGCTTGCCGCAGGAAAGGCACGATGGACTGGAGGGGAAGCTCCCCGCTCCCAGTCATGGTTCGACCTCCCAGAAAATCACGCTTTTCCCTTATCAGCTTCAGGCAGGTGGTGCAGACGGGGTATTGAGAGCTTCCTGCGAGCCAGCGAGTTTCCTCTCTCTTTTTCACATGATGAGCTTCGCGATGCACTTGCTCTAGTTCTGGTCTGACTTCAATATCCATCACTCAATGGCATTCAAAACCACCATGTTCCAAAATATAAGTACCTGTTTTGCTTCCGAGCCCATCAAGGTAGCTGAAGCATTGTTTTCACTTGACAGGGTTACATTTTTAGGACGTCCCACAAAGACTTGGGCGTCCTTATGCGATCGATCTGGGGTGAATGTGGACAACACTCAACAGAAAAAAAAATAACCACACAGTAATCCGTTTTAGACCATTCTGAATCCAAATTCGCGAAAAAAAACCATAGGTGTATGTCTGTGTGTGTGTGTGTATGTGTGCGTGTGTGTATGTGTGTGTGTGTAACAAATCTTGTGTACTCTGCACAGGCCTTAGTTCTCAACCGATTTTCGTGGTTCTTTTTTTGTTCGTCGCGGAAAACTATCTAGTTGTGCACTACGTCGCCGGAATTTCGAATTTTGCCTTTTAAGGGGGGGGGGAAGGGGGGGTTAATGCTCAAAAAACGTGCGTTTTTGGGCATAATCTTGTGTCGTCTGCACAGGCCTTAGTTCTCAACCGATTTTCGTGGTTCTTTTTTTGTTCGACGCGGAAAACTATCTAGTTGTGCACTACGGCGCCGGATTTTTGAATTTTGCTTTTTAAGGGGGGGTTAATGCTTAAAAAACGTGCGTTTGCGGGTATAATCTTGTAAACACTGCTCAGGCCTCAATTTCCAACCGATTTGCGTGTTTATTTTTTTGTTTGACTCAAATAACTTCCGAGTTGTACTTGATTTTACCAGAATACCAAAATTCGCAAGGGGAGGGGGTGAGTGGGGGGATGATATTCACAAAATATCCGGTTTTACAATATTTCGGTTCCTTTACTGCTTACTAATTGTACCCAAGCTTTGAAATTGAGGAAAGATTCTCATTATACCTCCGGATTTTCATTAATTATTCTCTGTACCGCCATGGAACTAATAGTGGTGCCACCATGGTGCCAGGACACCATAAACCGCATATTTCGTGGTTTTTTTTTTGTGTTTCACCTTGAATACGGATGTGAACTTCGACGGACTGCTTACTAAAACTAACTGATGAAAGTTCAATGCTACGACGTATTTCTGCTTTGGTGCCAGACTGGCACCATTTTTGGCGTTGGGGAGGTGATGGGGGGGGGGGGGGGTGAACTCGAATTCGCATGTTGGGTGTCGTAGATCATGGATTTTAAAATGCTCTTCAGATTCGAGGCTCGCATGCCGCTAGAAATGTTAAAGTGGATAATGGTGGGGGGGTCAGTATTCCTTGCCTAAAGTAATAGATAAATTACATCGAGTGAAACAGTTTTATTGCTTACCAACTGGTTAAACTGATCCAATACTTATCCAATGGGACGTCCCCTGGAATGCATGCATTACTAAACAATATGTTTTTTCTCAAAAACCAAAATTTCCTCTCGCCTTTAACGGTTCAGACCTTCATGTTTCATTTTTGTTTAGTGTATGTCCGTGTGTCTGTCATGAAATCATTGTAACCGGCAAAACGGTAAGAAGCTATTGTCCGATTCTGATGAAATTTCCATTGTTCGTGTAAAGGAGGCGTGAAGGTGGTCTCCCAAGAAAATCTTCGCCTTCAGATAGATAGTCACCCTGCGCATACGTAAACGACTATCCACATTGTCCATCCGGATTTGAAGAAATGTTCAGGGATTGTGTGAGTTGGCTTATGAAGGGTCTCCTAAAATAATCATTGTACCCAGGCCACTCCTGGCCACTTCTTGGGTTCGGCAGAGTTCCCACATCGGGGCACTGATTTTTGCTTGTCATTAACATCGTTAGCAGTGTGCTGTGTGGAACAAGGTATTTGCAATTTTCGGATATTCGAAGGTCGTACAGTGGAGTCGACCCACGACTGACGGGGTGTGCAGACTTGCATCGTCTCGCTTCTATTGTGGTGCTTGCCCAATTGCTTGGCCCTGAACACCACCAAATGCTCAGCAATGACCTTCGATTAGTCCGTGTCCCCAATCCATCACGACTACCTTATTGAAAACTCTTGTCTGGCCAGGGTGTCCTCAGTTAGCGTTCTTGGAGTTCTAATGAGCCATCAGCTCACTATCACGGACCACATAGCCACCATATCATGCAAGGCGATGAGAATGCTTGGATTCGTAGCCTAGTACTAGGGAGTTCTACCAGGTGCCAGCAATAGTGACTATTTAGAGGCCACTGGTCTTAACAGCCCTTGAATATGCCTCGGTTGTCTGAAATCCATATTCCAAGTGCCACACGTACCAATTTGAACGAATCCATCATAGGTTCCCTCGGTACAATATCCTTCAAGCTCCACCTACTCGATGGATTATGCGGAATTGAATGGGAAGTGCCGGAATCTCGACCCAGGCGCTTGGCAGACTTTGCCTTATTCTACAAGCTGCTGACGGGTTCGGTCGATTCACTCTTCCTCCTGTCCAGGATCAATTTCCTGACCCTCCGACCGAAGTCACGATCTCATTGCCTTTTTTGGATTCCTTATTCTTGGGCATTGCCTCTTCAATCGCCCAGTGTCTCGTCTGCCAAGAGAAGCGAACTCTTTTATCAACAATTGCCTAGACATCGATTTCTAAGATCAACCACTGATCCTTATCCATCGTGAAGCGTTGCGTCAAATTCTGAGTGCTAAAAATAGACGAAAGAAATGCGAACTGTTATTTTCTTGTCGTAAAATAAAATGAATTGATTTTACATTTTTGGTTTATTATTTTCAATAATAAGCCTTTGGAATCGAGCAAGAAAAAAAAATTTTAACCCCCCCTCAAAATTTGATGTTTTACGTTTCAAGGTACGTAGAATACGAAAATCGAATAAAAAAATTTCCGTCCGTCCGCCGTACGCCGTACGCGGCACTTTTCTTAGCAACACTGGACCGATTTGGTTCAAATTTGGTATATGGGCTCCATTTGGGGTCTAGTTGTGCCGCGAAGCTTTTGGTTGATGTAGGTCACTTCTAAGGGGTGAAAATTAAGGGTTGAAATTTTCAAGAGTGCCCTAGCTCGAAAACTCTCGAAATAAAGGTATCGTTTTTTCACCAATTTTAAATAGTACAGAATTTTAAAAAAATTTTGAGACCACCCGGAGCTCTGTAGGACAAACCGTTCGGTCCCTACGAGTATTTGAAGGTTTTCCTTCGATAAAACAGAATCATGAGTGTGAATCGCAAAAGAGGTCTAATCGCCGTTCAAATTTTATCTGACTGAAATGCGATCGCTGTTCATTTCTTCGATTTGTATACAGTTTTGCCTTCTGCGTAACCAGTAATCAAATTTCCATATCAAGTTTTCTATTTTTCGAATCGAGTGTGAAGCGTTTAGTTCTTTCTAATAAACTTGATTGTGAAGGTGTGAAGCCATTATAGTGTGGTAGGTAGTACCACAAATATTGGTAGGTAAAAAAAAATTGGTAGGTAAAAACAATGTTAGTAGGTAAAAAACGCTGCAAATCATTGCTCGCTGATCAGATCACTGATCAGCTGAGTGAGCTTCGAAGCCATTTTCAATCCTATTGAATGGAAGTGCTCTTCCAGGCGTCTCCAGCATTCGAGGATATCTTCTTCACTCCTCACATCACTGATCAGCTGAGTGAGCTCCAAAGCCATTTTCAATCCTATTGAATGGAGGTGCTCTTCCAGGCGTCTCCAGCATTCGAGGAGATCTTCTTCACTCCTCACATCACTGATCAGCTGAGTGAGCTCGAAAGCCATTTTCAATCCTATTGAATGGAGGTGCTGTTCCAGGCGTCTCCAGCATTCGAGGAGATCTTCTTCACTCCTCACATCACTGATCAGCTGAGTGAGCTCCAAAGCCATTTTCAATCCTATTGAATGGAGGTGCTCTTCCAGGCGTCTCCAGCATTCGAGGAGATCTTCTTCACTCCTCACATCACTGATCAGCTGAGTGAGCTCGAAAGCCATTTTCAATCCTATTGAATGGAAGTGCTCTTCCAGGCGTCTCCAGCATTCGAGGAGATCTTCTTCACTCTCCTGATCACTGATCAGCTGAGTGAGCTCCGAAGCCATTTTCAATCCTATTGAACGCAGGAGCTGAAATTTGAGAGGGAAGGTCAAGGGAGAATACAGATGGTGGTAGGTGCTATTGATGGAGAACCAGTGATCTATACAGAAGGATGATCTATACAGAAAATAATAAACCTTTGAGCAATGATTTGCAGCGTCTTTTGTCTCAATGCGTTGTAACGTGGAAAATGATGTAATACCTTAATTATTTTCATTTGAACTATTTTTCGTAATAATTATGTACTAGTATATTTTATTGGGCCCGTTTCGATAAATAAATAAATAGTTGCTTAGGCGAAAGTGGGACTGGAAGGGCAAAAGTACTGGTGAGGCAGTTGATTCAAAGCTCCCAAGTTGTTAGAATAGCGTAATTTTGGGATCGGGGCCATTTTTTTGAAAAACAAGTTTTAAACAGGTTTTTTGAGGAAGGTGTGGTAAAATGGGGTACCTTCAAAAATGTCTTTATAATTGCTCCAAAATGTCAAACAAATATTTTATTATTCAAAACAATCCATAAACGAATAACGATGCTTCAGACAAGATTCTCTCGTCAACTGGCGAAACCTTTTTTTACTTTTTTTTTTTTTTTAAAGAAGACGAGTTTGAAGACGAGACTGCAGATGATGTTGGAGGCTGATGAGGCTGCTTTTGGTGTAGTTAGATGTTGGGGCGTATTTAAATAAAAAATAAATAAATAATTTAAAAAACACCGTAATATTCCATTTTGAAGAGCTAGGGACAGAAATCCGTTTGGTACGAAGTGGTATCCCAGTACCCCGTTCTGCCACGCATGGACTTCCCATTATAATGTGACCACAAAGATACTAAACTTTTCAGTATGGGGGTTCTCCTCAATTGGAAGAGCAAATACAAAAAATAAAATCAGAAAGTGACATGCGATAGTAAGATAATGAGTTGAAAATAGTCACAATAAAAAATAACATGTCAAAATTAGGGGTTTGTGAAAATCTCATTTTCGTAAAGATTGAAGCGTTCTTTCTTTAAATTCCTGAATGTCGAAAAACAGGGTGGCCACTTACCATGATATAGAAATCATGTTGGTGGCCATTGGCTCATGAATAGTCTGGTAACTTACCTATTTTTTTTTTGAATCGCGAAATCGAAGCTCCATTAAATTAATCGATTTCATTAAATATAACAGAAGAAATTCTTGTACTGCTCCTGTACCATTGGTAGTGAAGAAAACCTTGTTCTTCCTTCAATAGTTGCTTCTTAGAAGAAGTGTCAGCTATACAAGTTAAAAGAGGAAAAAAATGTTTAATAAAAACAAATTAGACGCGGCTGGCCTGAAATAACAAAGGGAGGATCCAATCCCCGGCGGCTACGAAAAATTGTCTGAAACCCAACTCTCCCTCTCTTCGGCTTGTATTCAAGCTTCCCTCTTTTTTCGATCATTCAACCCTCAGTAGTTCTCTTCGTCTCCATGCTAATGTTGGATTGTGTGGGTGTTATTTTACGTCAACAATAATAGCAAGTCGTGTGAACAAGGGATAACGTGTTGAGTTATCTGATACGGCTCGGTTCTGATAATCCGATAATCGAGGAATAACTCGGTGGTGGAGGAATCTATCATTCATTAGGTAACTCTATCATGTTTTATAATGCCTTCGTTCGGAATAAATGGAGTTTCGTTCCAACGTTTCCAATTATGTACCTACCACATTTGAATCTTGAAAAAAATTGTTTGGACCCGTCTCAAATGTATGTTTCTCTTCTCGGAATGTCATCTGATCAGTTGGCAACACTGCAAAATAAAGTGTCTTCTGTTTATCATAATATGATTTATTATGAAGATGCACTTTGGTACAATTATTATTAGAATAAGGATATAAAACCGCTAATAATAAGGATATAAAATCGCTAATGTAACCTAGACAAGTATAACCTTCTTACGTTTTTCTCATGCCATTTTCATGTTTCCCTGCGGATCTATTATTAAAAAGATATCCTTTTCCATCCGTACGTTTTATATTGATTCCACTGAATCTCTATTAAATTCCAATAGGTTATGGGCTCAGGAAGTGCAAGAAATATAAAACAAGTGCGGGAAGTTGTTTTTCAGTGTATAGTGCCCGACCGACTCGGAGAGGTTAGCTACCTTGCTGGTGAAGTTTTTCTTCAACGTTCTTGGTGAGCAATACAAATATTTTTACTCATCATGGATGAACGGGAAGGCGCTGGAGGCATAGGACTAGCTTTTGAAAAGTTGAGTGGACGGGAGAATTATAATGACTGGAAATTCGGGATGAGAATGGCGTTGATTCATGCAAATTTGTGGAGCTGTATCGACGATAATGCTACTGATGATTGCTCTGATGAGTCTCAAAGACAAAGAAGAGATCAGAAAGCTCTTGCCAAGATTTGTTTAATGGTAAAGCCTAATTGTTATTCGCATGTGCGAGGGGCAGAGAGTGCTGCTGAGGCTTGGAACAACTTGCAGAGTGCTTTTGAGGATAAAGGCTTATACAGGCGATTAAGTTTATTTCGCGCTCTCGTCAGAATAAGATTGGAAAATTTCAAGAGCATGGATGCTTATGTGAACGAAGTCATGAGTGTTTCCCAGAAATTGTCAGATATCGATAGTGGAATAGATGATGAGTTCCTGGGGGTGATTTTATTGAGTGGGCTTACACCAGAGTACGACCCAATGGTAATGGCCATTGAAAACTCATCTCAAAAAATCACAAGTGATTTAATAAAATCGAAGTTATTATTAGACGAGAAGTATAATAAGCAGGATAAGGATCAGGCTTTGTTTTCCAAGAAGTCTGAGAAACGTTCCTCAAAGGAGGTCATTTGCTTTGGTTGCGGACTTCCGGGCCATTTCAAGAAGAATTGCAGGAAGAAGGGCAAGAAAAGGAATGAATCTAATATTCCCTTGAATTCTAACAATAAAGAAGTTGAGAAGACTGCTTTTCACACAGTGCTTTGTGCTGCATCTTGTAACTCTAAAGCATGGCACATAGATTCTGGTGCGACATCTCATATGACATTTCAGCAAGAAATATTGACTGATTTCAACAAAAATTTGTCTCATGAAGTGACAGTTGCGAACAACCAGAAGATTTCGAGTTTAGGCTCAGGTAGTTCAACCTTGAGGACCACTAGAGGACTGAGGGATGTGACAGACATTGTTTATGTACCAGATCTTCGCACCAACCTTCTATCAGTAAGTCAAATTGCTAAGAAGGGACATGTTGCTGTTTTTACTGATCTAGGTTGTGAAATCTACTCAAGTGATGGGTTTCATGCTGACGGCGAAGTTGTTGCTACTGGAACATTAAATGATGGTCTCTACAAACTTGATGAATCAAATGTTCAACAGGCTCTTGCTTGTAGTTTGGATGAGAAGTCAGAAGAATTGTGGCACAAGCGCCTTGGTCATCTGAATAAAATAAGCATGAAGTTGTTGAAAAAAGGCCTAGCTACAGATGTTGATTTTCGTGACGGACATCATGATAAGTGTGTGCAGTGTGTCCTTGGTAAACAGGCACGAAAACCTTTCAAGACGACTGAAGGAAACCGTACTGATGAGCTGCTTTCAGTAATCCATACTGACATCGTTGGACCACTCGCTGTACCTTCATGGAGTGGAGCCAGATATATATTTGTCCTAGTTGACGATTTTAGTCGTAAGGTTTTTGCATTCTTTTTGAAAAGAAAGGATGAGGTTTTTGACGTTTTCAAAGATTTTTCTGTAATGGCTGAGACCCAAACTGGTCGAAAGATCAAAATTTTGAGATCGGACAACGGTACCGAATTTTTGAATAAGAGATTTTCAGATTTCTTAACGTCTAAAGGTATCATTCACCAGAAGACAGTTCGTTACACACCTGAACAAAACGGTGTTGCAGAGAGAACAAATCGGTCGATTGTAGAAAAAGCCAGATGTCTCATGCAGGAAGCCAAATGTGATGAAAGAATGTGGGCTGAGGCCGTGAACACTTCTGTGTACCTCAAGAATCGTTCGCCACATAAAGCGATTCGAGGATCAACTCCTGAGGAGTTATGGACTGGAAAAAAGGTCAGCCTTGGACATCTTAAGGTATTTGGATGCCTTGCTTTTGCTCAAATACCTAAGCAGATCCGTAAGAAGAAAATGGACCCAAAGAGTCAACCTTTATATTTTGTTGGTTACTCTGAGACTACAAAGGGCTATCGATTGTTTGACCCTAGGAAACCTACCGATATAACTATTGCCAGAGATGTTGAGTTCTTCGAGAACAGTTTTTCTTTGCCAAATGAAGAAAAAGATTCATCTGTGAAAGTGACAATCTTTGATCAGTGTTTTGATCAAGAGGACTTTCAAGGTAGAGAAGATGGATTGAGAGCAGCTGATGACGAGTCAAGTCATGGTGGTGATGATACTGAAGATGGGACGAGTTCAACAAATGACTCAAATTCGTCTACTAGTGAGTTGAATCCTAACATCAGCGAATCCACTTTGGTTGCTCCTGGACCAGATTCAGAAAGCTTACATTCTGAAATGGATGAGTCATTTCAGTCAACTTCTGGAAGCCTAGAGACAAGTAACGATCAGGAATTACCAACAATTGATCTGACAGTTGATGATTCGCCCGAAGTACGTGTGAGTTCACGTGGAAGAACCCTCAAACC
Organism: Apolygus lucorum; assembly: GCA_009739505.2. Classification (NCBI taxonomy): domain Eukaryota; kingdom Metazoa; phylum Arthropoda; class Insecta; order Hemiptera; family Miridae; genus Apolygus; species Apolygus lucorum. Next base: position 39,312,168 of record CM019177.2, on the reverse strand, counting down.
CAAGAAGTTCCCTGGTTTCGAGACTTACCTTGCCGTCAATGATGCTTGTCCTTCTACGTACAAGGAAGCCATGAAGAGTCCTGATGCTGCCCAATGGAGAGGTGCTATGGAAAGGGAATATGGCGCTATGGAGAAGAACAAGGTTTGGACATTGATAGACCAGCCAAAAGGTAATGAAAATATTGTTGATTGTAAATGGGTTTTTAACAAAAAATTGGATACAAATAATGAAGTAATTTACAAAGCGAGATTAGTAGCTAGAGGCTTTACGCAAGAATATGGGGTTAACTATACAGAAACGTTTTCACCAGTAGTGAGAAATTCTACGTTAAGGTTATTATTTGCCTTGTCTGTTAAATTGAATTTGAAGATTACTCATTTGGATGCCACAACTGCTTTTTTAAATAGTAAGCTAGACGAATCAATCTTAATGAAGCAACCTGAAGGTTTTTCTTTTAATCCAAAGAAAATTTGTCTAATGAAAAGGGCAATTTATGGTTTAAAACAGTCATCTCGTTTGTGGAATAAAGATGCTGAAGGGGCTTTGTTGGAGTTTGGTTTCAAAAAATCCAAATATGAATCTTGTGTGTTTCAAAAATGTTTTGATGATGGTTCAATCATAATAGTATCTTTGTATGTAGACGATTTTTTATGTTTTGATAATAATGAACAGGAAAGAGATAAATTTATTAAATTTATTTCAAGTAAATTTGAAATCAAAAATTTGGGTCTTGCTAAAAAATGTCTGGGTATAAATATTTCACAGACTGGGGATAAAATTGAGCTGAACCAAAAGGATTTTATTTCTAAATTGATTAAGGAATATGGATTGGAAGATGCCAAAGAAATGGCTACTCCACTTGAACCAAATCTGAAATTGTTGAAGGGAAATATGTCAGATGGGTTGCCTTACCAACGTTTAATTGGATCACTTATGTTCATTGCTGTAAATACGAGGCCAGATATAGCCTTTTCTGTCAATTATATGAGTCAATTTAATAATTGCTATAGCCCTGAACATTTCAAATATGTAAAAAGGATTTTAAGATATTTAAAGGGTACAATTGACAAGAATTTGACTTTTACGAAAAATGGTTGTGAGTTGATGGGTTTTGCCGATGCTGACTGGGCAAATGACTTAATGGATCGTAAATCATACAGTGGATTTGTGTTTATGATGTCTGGTGGAGCCATAAGCTGGGAAGCCAGAAAGCAGCATTGTGTTTCTCTTTCAAGTACTGAAGCTGAGTATGTTTCGATTTCTGAAGCTTCAAAAGAAGCTGTATTTCTTAAAGGATTCGTTTCTGAAATTGTTGGAAAAATAGGATCTATTCCGTTGTACAATGACAACCAAAGTGCTCAAAAATTGGTTTTGAATCCTGTTTTTCATAACAAAACTAAGCATATATCAGTGAGATACCATTTTATTAGGGAGTTAGTAGAAACTGGGTTGATTAGTATTGGTTATATTCCAACTAATGACATGGTTGCTGATGTGTTAACCAAAAGTTTAAATGGATCCAAACACAGATACTGTTCAATAAAATTGGGATTGAAATAAGATAATGATTAACATAATGTTATATTTCTTTATTATGTTGACATTTATGTGCCAAATGTATGCATGGCACAGATCGGTTAGAAGTAGTAGTTGTTTTTGTGTTCTGCTCTACTTGTACTAGGTTAAGGGGGGATATTAGAATAAGGATATAAAACCGCTAATAATAAGGATATAAAATCGCTAATGTAACCTAGACAAGTATAACCTTCTTACGTTTTTCTCATGCCATTTTCATGTTTCCCTGCGGATCTATTATTAAAAAGATATCCTTTTCCATCCGTACGTTTTATATTGATTCCACTGAATCTCTATTAAATTCCAATAATTATGAATACTTCATGATTCAATCTGAAGCCAACACATCTGCCAACCTATTGTTATGTTGTAAACTTCGACTTCGCACTTTCTTGTATTTCCCAAATATAATGTGTACTTCGCAGGCGTGCACTTGGTTCACAGGTGTTACTTTTTTGGTCAGTCCCCTCGACACAATGACGCCAGACCCACTCGAGTGGGGGAAATCATTTATAAGGAGGAGTCGAGGGGCCCATCCGCGTGCATTCTACCGAATTTCTTCTCATTCCTCAAGCACTCTAAAAGCAAATCAGCAGGGACATCTCCCTCTCGCAAAGCAAATCATTAGGGACATCTCCTTTTCCTCAAGTAACCAAGTTTCGTGTAGACCAGATACCACCTATCATCTCCCCTTACTTTTGGGGGGAACTTACTTTTGTAGTGACAGAACTATAACCCCTCGATTCCACAATCACCTTTAGTAATCTGTTTTTATGCTTTTATTCATCCAATTTCGAATCAAAGCAAATCCAGTCAGATAAGCAGTAAAATTTCCCAGTTCCTTACAAAGTATATATTTCATTCAGTTCATACATTTTACATAACCGAAATTCGCAACATGTTATAAATCAGGTAATTTCGGAGATTAAAGTAGTAGTAGAACACAGTTCCTCATCAACTGGATGATGGAGGTGGAAAAACCTACTTCTCCAAAAAAGTTTCACTGTTCCATCCGAAGTTTCTACACTAAAAACCCAAGAAAGAGACCCAAAAGGAGCTCATCCTCGTCAGCTTTTATTCCTTTCGTTCAGCTTACTCGTAGAATTAAAGGGGAGAGAGGAAAATGGAGAATTTATTTGTTTTGTTTGGGGAAAGTAAGGGCGAACTGAAGGCATATTAGGGGTTGAGTTGTGTATACAACTGGAAACAAGGCAGTGGCGGAGGTTTGCAACCCTATAATTCTCTTCTGCGCTTCCTCATGTCTCATATTTCTGATAGTTTGTTCCACTGCAACGCATGCGATACAATCAACCGATGGAGCAGTGACAGTATTTCTTTTCACTAACCGTAAAGCTTTGCTCCGTTTCCGTTATAAATTTTGTTGGGAAACTATTACTCATATTCTTCAATAGATCAAAATAATATTTCACCGATAACAGTTGGGGAGGGGGATCAAATGTTTACTAGTGTGCGAATTTAATTTAAATATTTGTTTAAATGTATTATACCTATAATAGGAAAGATATCTTTCACGCTTTTGTTTCACCACCTCACTGTTTTCTGGATCAGAAAATCTCTCTGCCAAATCATTCACATTCTGTGTTCAGAGCTCTTTGAAATTTTAAATAAACTTCGGTTGAATGTTTGTCGATCTTGAAAACTAAAAATACCATTTATCCGTCTCCCAGGATCGAACACTGTGTTTAAGGTAAAAACATACGAAAACGTTTATATCATGGAAAAACAGATGGTGGTGGGTGCTATTGACGGAGAACCAGTGATCTATACAGAAGGGTGATCTATATAGAAAAAACGCTTGCTTACGAGTCTGCAACGCATTGGGACATTTTCATGTCTTTACCTATTGCTTTTTACCTCACTATAGGATTTTATAACCCACCCTCCGTTGTTGTCAGAATGTGAAACGAATCATTAACATAATAACATAGATATATTATGTTACAAATTGACACAATTATTAATATTAAGAGGTAGGTACCTAATTTCAATAAAATAGACGATTCCGGATTAATTATCTTCTACACTCACGATCATTAGTTTGTAAACAAAATATGAGAACAGTTATGCCCATAGCTCCGCTATTCGTATAGTCAACATGTTATGGAGAACATGAAAATGTTCGTTAAATCGAGAGCTTTCCAACGAGTGGTGAACGATTTTTGTGGGTTAAAAAGTGTGGAAAAGGAACAAACCTGACAACGGGGTCGTTGTAAGTGGAAATCATTATAAAGGCACTGTAACACAATTTCGTTACGCAATTTCGTGACAGTTTTTTGTGCTATGTGCCAGGGCAAAGACATGAAAATGTCAAAAAATTGGCTTCTTGTCCGTCTGTGGTCAATACTTGTCAGTCTCGGGCATAACCACTAGATACCATGTTCGGATTTTGATGAAAACCTTAAGGTTGATCAACTCAAGAAACCAGCAACATACTATTCGTGATAATCAAGTTATATATTGGAAGATTGATCAGTGTTACCATTCAGTAATCAAGAGTTTGTGCAACAACTAATTCTGTAGGTCCATAAACCCATGTGTGTAAAGAAAGCTGTACTACCCATCAACTCGTGGTGTAGAACACCAATAAACGAGAAACGCCAAGCGAAGGTTTGGGTGGTCACATTCGATTGTAAACGCTGCAAATTATTACACAAAGGTTTATTATTTTTCTATATAGATCACTCGTCTGCAAAGAACACGGCTTTGCCATTGTTACCACCAACCAACTTGAAGAAAAACATCGATCGCATTTTGGTCGGCTAACATTTGAACGGAAATTAGGCCTATTTTGCTATTCACACTCGTGTTTCTGATTTATCGTAAGTCCTACCCTTAAATTTTAGTAGGAAACGAACGGTTTGTCCTACAAGGCTCCGCAAGGTCTCAGAAAATTCTAAAAATTCTATGCTATCCTGAATTAATGGAAAAACAATACCTTTATGTCAAAATGTTTTGAGTTTGGGCGTTTTCAAAATTGTAAACTTTATTTTTCAACCCTTAGAAGTTACCTGCATCAACCAAAATCTTCGGGGCACAACCAGACCCCAAATGGAGCCTACTTACCAAATTTCATCAAAATCGGTCAATGTAATATTTAAATATTAAATATTAAAATAAGTGTAAATATAATATTAATATTATATTAATATTATATTAATATAAACTAATATTAATATTAGAAGGGAAATTGCTGCGTACGGCGGACGGACGGCCAAATTTTTATTTGATTTTTGGATTCTACGTACCTTGAAACGTAAACCAACAAATTTTGAGGGGGGTTAAACAATTTTTTTTTTCTTGGTCGATTCCAAGAAAGATTAATTATTGAAAATAATAAACCAAAATTCTATTCTATTTTAAATGTATGAAAAACAATATTTTTTAATCAAACAATTTTTCAGCAAGGGCATTTTGAATGTTTCAACCACTATTTTCTACCACAGGAGTGGCTGAAAATAGCCAAAAGCTTTGGGCGCAACGAGACACCTAATGACGCCCATTTCAAAAGTTTCATCAAAATCGGTTCATGATAGCCAAAAAAAAAGTGCCTCATACGGCGGACGGACGGAATTTTTTTCCTTTTTAATTTTCGGATTTTACTTTGAAATGTAAACGGAAATTATGAGGCGTTTCAAATCCATTTTTCTTGTTCAATTTCAAAGGTTTTTTTTATTGAATATAATAAACTAAAAAAACCTTTTTAACGAAAAAACGGACCGACCTCAAAACTGATGATGGCAAACCACTGAAATGGGGAAAATACAGTTACAACGTATTGTAATTGGTTGGCAGGTTGTTATGCATTGAAAATATATGGTGATGATATTTGGGATAGTATTTTTATAAGATCGCCTCCCAACCATGTTATCTGTGTGCTACAACCACTTCGTAGAGTATCATCCAATTGTTCGATTGTATAATATTTGGTAGGAATGCTTTAACAGGTTTAATCCCGTTTCATGAGGCTTATGAAAGTCGTTCTCAATAACCCACTATAATTTTCCCCTTTCACCCCCCTCAGCACCTACAAGTTATCGGAACCCCCCTCATATAGCACCTCATTTTAAAGCTTTCAATCAGACCTTTGATCAATCAGCTTTCAATCAGACCTTTAATTTTATATTCAATCAGCTTTCAATCAGACCTTTAATTTTGGTTTATTATTTTCAATAATGAACCTTTGGAATCGACCAAGAAAATTTTTTTTTTAACACTCCCTCAAAATTTGATGGTTTACGTTTCAAGGTACGTACAATCCAAAAATCGAATAACAATTTGGCCTTCCGTCCGCCGTAGGCCGTACGCGGCACTTTCCCCACTTAGCATTGACCGTTTTTTTATGAAATTTGGTATGTAGGCTCCATTTGGGGTCTAGTTGTGCCGCGAAGATTTTGGTTGATGTAGGTCACTTCTAAGGGTTCAAAAATGAATTTTGAAAATTTGAAAACGCCCTAACTCAAAACATTTTGATATAATGATTTTGTATTTCCTTCAATTTAAGATTCTATAGAATTTTTGGAATTTTTTGAGACCACGCGGAGCTCTGTAGGACAAACCGTTCGCTCCCTACGAGAATTTAAGGTTTGGGCGTACGATAAATCAGAACCACGAGTGTGAATCGCAAAAGAAGCCTAATCTCCGTTAAAATTTTAGTGGACCGATATGCGATCGATGTTTTTCTTTATGTTGGATGGTTGGTGGCTTTGCAGACGAGTGATCAATATACAAAAATAATAAACCATTGTGTAATAATTTGCAGCGTTTTATATTCACAAATGGTCATTCAACGAAAGTTATAGGGGAAGTATCGCGGAGACGGACCAATCTCCCCATTTTTCCCACGTTTTTCAAATATTTTCTTTCATTTTTGACACTATCAACAAAGCAAAATGAATTCGTTTGAAACTGGATCACCATGGATACTGGTAGAACACATTTCAAATTCCAAAGGCTTATTATTGAATAATAAACCAAAAGAATCAAACAGATTGACCGTATATAAAAAAGCAAGCTGTACAAAAAATTTAAAAATAACCGCCGTTCCATGACTCGAATTGAAATTTCTTTTCCTTCGGGCCTATGGCCATTTTGAAGTCGGTCAAAAATGGTGTGGTACAGATAGTTGAAGTACTGATGTAGAAATTGAGAAACCGAATCAGAATGTGTGAGGTGGTGAGGGAACTGTTCCAAAAACCGAGAAAAAGACAAGAAAATATCGGAATAAGAGGAAACGACTTGCGACCCCCCAGGCGAATGTGACGCCTGACATTTTCAGAGCAATAACTCAACGTCGCGGGCACAAGAGCGCCAACGAACTTAGCATGAACTATACGGTCTCCATATTTTTCTCCTTTTTTGCGTGCAGTGGGTCTTTTTTTCTCCCTTTGAGAAAGATTATTGTCGATGTCGGCTTTTCGTCTTGCGGTATGGGGTATGTACAGAACGTTCAGAACGCGGAGGGAGGAGGTAGGAAAGTCGAGCCTGGACTATCAGTTCACATACTGAAGATTTCAAGGTAGAGGGAGACATTAGATAAAATAACCACTTCATTTCTTGGTAACAATAGTAATCAGCTATTTATCTTACCAAGAATGTTCGTGATGGAACGTTTCAAACATTTTTAAAACCGTGAGAAACTGTACAAAATAAGTTCCGGATGGTTTACAATTTTTGTATTGTTTAACCAAGATTCGATCAAATATTTTACTGGGTTAGAGAAGGTGGGATGGGCAAAGAATATTATTTATCAAAACCTGGGGACTTGAAGGCAAGAATATTGTTTACTAGGTACAGAAAATACGTACGAGGTACGGATTACAGAAACTGGGACATTTTTAATAATATCGAACACAACACAGGACAATCCAGTTTTTCATTCGATTTTCCAAACACCGACGACCGTCATACGTTCAATACCAACGTTCATAATGATTATTGGAGAACTTCTCAACACATTTCCCTTCTCTTCGAAAAGTCCAGGAATAGGAACACCATAACTATCCAGGTTTGGCTTATCCCTGTCCGGCGGAATGCCCCCAGGAGTTACATTGGTGAAGAACCTTGACTGGAGTTCTGCCTGACATTTACAACCTCTAGAGCTCCATGCGAGGGTAGTTGCTGGAATACTGTTGCAAGGTTCATCATTTCGAACGGGTATTACAAATTCTGGGGAGCCCGGTTCTTGGTCATCCTTATTTTCTTCCCTGGATGAACCTTTCCCCAAAGACCTTTCTTCGTTGTCTTTTGATTTCTTCCTGAGGATTCTTCTCAAGTTTGATGCTCCAGCACTTTGATTCATCCTCTCATCATTTGTCCTTAACCATCCAATGTTCTTTGTTCGATTTTCCCTCTTAATCTCTCCCGTTGTAACACAGCTATTGAACTGGTTGTAGTAGATATCCTCTTCAGCAGTTTCCGTTGTGTTCCAAAAATCTCTCTTCTTATCCCGATCAAAACAAGTACGATGAAGGTGGCCTCTTCTACCGCACGACCAACATCTCCACCTGTGGGAAGAAGGCCTCTTCGTTTGTTTCGAAAGAGAGACACGAGTCAAGGGGATTGTAGATGTCGAACTTCTTCCCGTGCAAGAGTCCTCAATCGTTCCAGCTCGTATCAACCTTGCTTCAACCTTCAGAGCATAGTTCAGGGCTTGACATAACGATGGTGGTTGATTCATCAAAACATCTTCAAGTATTCTACGGCTTTCCATCCCCTCATAGAACTGTTGAAGAGCTACTGCACCCACTGTTTCTTCGACAGTATTTGGTAATGCTCTACGAGTAAGAACTTCAACGTCTACTGCAAAGTTATTGAGGATTTCATTGGGCCTTTTGTATCGATCTCGCAGGCGCTTCATAAACAAATGTTCTTGTCCATCACACCCAAACCACTGCTGCAGAAACGTAACAATTTCTTCAAAGGTGGAAGTTTCGATAACCAGATAGTGAGTGTTCACTAGAGTGGCCGCCCTCTCAATGATGACACGAGGAACACAGCCTTTTGATCATCTGACCACCAGTTGATCATCTGATTAGCTTTTGCAAACCAGTGGAATTGAAAAATGAATTCTTCCCAATAATCTCGACCATCAAAAGTTCTCAGCGGTCCATTTCCAACACCAGCCAACCCAATAATATTATATTTTGTTGTTATGTTCAGCCATCATCAGACTCATCACCTTAGCTGATCCCGCAATATGATTACGATTACGATTATGTGCAATGAATCCTCTACGAAATCCGAAGATAAACATGCTTGGGTAAAACTGGTGTTGCCCGCCTAATCGATCTACCTCCTGCTGAATAAAATGTGCAACGTTTTGTTCCATCAATTCTTTTCAGGCTTGGATTCTTCGCTAAGGCGAAGGACCAATAATGCCACGATGTTGAGGTGTAAACATCACAACAGGGCTAACGTACGCCTTACCCACATTTGAAAGTGCACCTGGGTCGAACCAGATTATATTCTTATCAACCTAGGCAACGTTGTCCCATCTTCTGAATCTATTTCTGAGGTTGATTGCAATGATTTTATCCGCTTTGCAAAAAGATGGGGTGGAAGTCTTTTTGGACAACCCTAGGCTAATGCAGCATGGAGGGAAGTCATTCCACGACAAATTTTTCCGCTGATTCAGAGGGAGGAGACTGTCAATCGGTATTCACGTTTTCCTCTCGCAATTACTTGAGAGGAGATAATTTATTCTGATTCTTATCCAATCTACTCCAGTGACAATAAGAAGGATAAAAACCAATCATTGATCATATTTTGATAGTGTAGTGCTTTTCCACGTAATGAAAGCTCTTCAATATGCCTCTTTGATGGCTAGATAAATATTACAGGAAACCCTGAAAAAATTCGATGACCAAGAAACATTGTCACAACGGTAGCATAATCGTGGACTGGAATTCAGAAATCATATAATATATTATATTATATGATGTCTGAATTCCAGTCCACCATTTTTAATACATGAGCTTTACAGACGATTTGAATAACGAATTCAGGGGTTTGAGAAGCCCCAGGAATTTTGAGTATGATAGCACCCTCTTAGGTGAGCAGAACCATAATGAGAGCTGGGTAGCTGTTGGTAGAGCTCGGTTGAAGGTTGCAGTATTCATGCCACGACTGCGATTCTGTTCTTCATCCCCTTTCCATACCCTTCCCCTCCTCTCATGCTCGCGCTTCCGACTCTCATGTATGAATTCTTAATATTTAATCCGAAACCCCCCAGCCAACCCCCTTTCCTGCACTTTCTGCTCAAATCCCAGGGGGAAATTCAATCGCTCTTCACAGGCCTCATGATTTATTGGCGAGGGTCGATATAGTGAATCGTAATAGCGAAATGAAATTATTTTTTCACCTGAAAGGTCAAAAAGTTCCCATCAACGAGAAATTCGGCCCTCTTCGTGTTCCCTTAGGGTTGTTAATCTCGGGAACTGAAGGGAATGTCGAAGAAGATGACATTCTTCAACGCAGGTTGGCCCAATTCAATTCCACGGTACTTCACTGAGTTGAAGTAATGAAATTTTGAAGCTCGGTCGACTGACAGAAAGTGGATATTAACCACAGAGCTTGAAAGAAGAAAACAAAATGCTACGTTTCAATGCGATCATTGTCTTCCTCAGAATTGAATGGAGAATAAAAGCTTTAAATTTGTACAGAAGGTCTAAAATTTTGTAATCCAAAATCAAAATTTTCACTAGTGTATACCAGAGCTTTCTGAACATTTTTGATTCCTTATCAATGGTCAATTCCATGTTCCAGGCGAACTAAGCCATTACCCAATTTTTAAGAAAATGTTAATTGACGTCAGTCAATCAACATCGGCTTCTTGGACCAAACATACCGCAAGACATGATTGATTGCTAGGTAACCCGTTCGGAGTTTGATAATTTGAGTTTAATAAAATCATTTAAAATTCATGAAAGAACTTAAGAAATACGAATTTATACAATCTCTATCTAAAACGGTCAGTTATGTTGTAGTCGCGTGGTGTTTGCTGTCCAATAACTTAGTGCAAGTGTTCAATAGGTGGTTCCAGGTGTTCAAAATTAATTATAATTATCTGGTACGGTTCAGAAAAGCTTTGTTTACGTATCGGGACTTTTTTTGTACTCGGTTTGCGTTATCTTCTGACTGAAACTAGCCACAAATGAACTACTGACAAGAGAATCAAAAGTGATATATAGTTAGTTTACGAGTAGATACTAATATCGAAGGTATTTCACTGAACCGTGATTTACTCCCGAAGCCAAAATATTCTATAGGAGCAAACAAAGAAGATTTTGTCTCCTCAAGAACAGTAAGGTAAGAACCCAAGGTTTCTCCGCAACGGGAAACGAGCCCGAGGGACTGAGAAGCGCGAAGGTATGTCGGCAGCCTGCTGAAGCATCTCAAGGTTCCCATCTCCTCCGAAGGAATTTTACCAATGTGAATAAATCCTTCGGTCTTTCGGTAGCTCTTCTTTTTCCGTCGAAAATGTGCTCGAGGAAAGAACTTTTGGTGGCTTGGGGTAACGGCGGAGGCGTCTGTTTCAATCTATATGTAAAGAAAACACTGTTTCTGTCCTCTCCACGGAACGACTCTTTTCTCTAAATTTCCTCATTCCTCTCACGGTTATCAAGGAGATGGCACATAACAATATCTATTTATGTAGTGAGAGATTTATCTCTGATGTACTGTTGGTCTAGAACCCGTTGGAAATAGAACAGGAAACTCAGTAAGTTACAGAGGTGCTGTTTAGCCCAAAAAATAAACTATTTTATTAGTAAATCGTCTCGTTAGTGAGGTAAAACTACTGATTTAAACCACATACCCGCGCAGGGAAAAGGGGCATACGCCAAAATTGAAAATTTTGGTTAATCGCGATTTTCTGTGGCAGCGTTTCCAAGTGAGCTCACGCAATCTAACCGAGAGTTATGAAGTTACTGTTATTTTTTGGTTATGGCGTTCTTCTTGAACTTTAGTTTGATCCAATAGGTTTCAAATTATTCCTAATAATAAAAAATCGAATTAGCATAGTAGCGATTTTGCCCTTTTCGTAGTCGGTCTAATGCACATCAAGTGCCGTTGGTTTTCTAGTTTTCCCAAATGCCCTCTTTATTTTTAGGTTGTTCAACCTGATTCCTTCAAAATCTAGGTGCGGATCGAAAAACGAGAAAAAAACTATGTGCATAACTCAATTTTGACCATCATGGCATATCTAGCCCCTTTCCTCAGCCAAACGTCGACATTTGAACATCTGAGATTCAGAGTAAGTTGTCCCTGTGTTACATACGTTCAATCACCAACCCCGACGCTAAATTATTTCTGGGACATGCGAACAATTCAAGACTTTTGAAATCAATAAACCTGAAACTCTCGACCAGCTCCTAACTACCCTCCAAATTCAATCAAAAGCAAAAGCTCAATTTTATTAGTATTTTAGGAAAATCACATTAGCGCCTGTAAATCACATAATGTCATAAGAATCGGGATATGATTTGGGTAACAATTCGTTCTGTAAGTCGGTAAGTTCCAGTAATTGACCGCGGGAAATTTTCATTTGGAGGGCTTGAATTTTGACCAGCTACTCTAATAGTGAGAAGGCAAAATGAGTCAGTCGTTGATCTACAACATTTATATTTTTCGAGATGTTATATTCCAATAATAACCTTCCAATAATAATTGATTTAACATTTTCGAATGTTCAGGAATGAATATTAAAATACCTAGGTACCTATGCGTTATTTCAGAAAAATTTACAGAAATCAAGTAAGGATCCTCCTATGATGTGTCTTTAGTATTGTAAATTTTATAGGTACATACCCAATAAATTGATTGAATTACAAAAATAACGGAGTTTAGTTCGTTTTAATTTGACTTCAGTGTTTGACAATACTTTAATTAGGGCTCCGTCAAATTCTGGGCCCTAAAACTGATATGAGGGTGCACCGTCTACTGTACAACGAAAATTGGTATGAAGTACCAAAGGCCCATAAACAGAAGGAAGGTGAGGATTGATGGAGTTGAATGCTCGTGAGTGATGTTGCATAAAGAGAATTTGCAGAAGTAGCAATAGTAAGATCCTGATGTGAGGTTGAGCTCCGATCTTAATGTGGGACAGATTTCACTGTCTCTCATCATATTGGGAGTACACCCTCTAAGTGTTTCATGGCCCACTTTGACGATGAAGCAGGCGTAATTCCCTTGAGACTGCCGACTTATCATGTTTCGAGACTTTTCACTACGATTTGGTTGTCCACCTTCTGTTGACTGATGTGGATGGAAGCTTTCGTCGTCAATCCAAATGCTTTTCTTGAGGCCCCAAAACGTGTCATTGGAAAACATTTCAGGCTTGTAATTTCCGAATGCCTCTGAAATGAGTCGAATTGATTAACTGACTATGAGAGGCGATATTCAATCCGCGTTCATTCAATAATAAATATGTATATTTTGGTGCGTAATATAATTTATTGCTCCACGTACCATCATAGGTATAATCATAATTCTTAATAAAAAAAATTATTTCTGGGGTTTTTAGTAAATTTACGTTTTGCGCCTGGGCAGTGGCTACTATCAGTTCCGGGGCGATGATTTTCATAGGGAATCGCGCTAATCTGAACAACCCTGGAAAACTTCATCAAATTCGGATGAAAAATGTACTTAAGTGTTATGGCTGTTACAATTATTTTGCGTTTGCAAAATAAGTTTCTTGAATGACATTAAAGAAACCCTCTAGAAAAAGCTCTGAGATGTACAACTTTAACCCTACGAAAAAATCCAACTTTGTGAGCAACCTCTCTCATGTGTGTACCCCTCTCATCAGGCTTAATCAGCAACATCAGAAAGTTGCTGCATGTACCTAGATCTATACTTACCTATACCATCAGATGAATTTGCATCTACCTACCTTAATTTAAAAAGCGGAATACATAAACAGGAAAAGTTATCAGACATAAAAAACATTGAAAACTGTATTGGAATCTTATAACACTGTATGGGTTATAAGATAGATAATATATAACAGCAAATAAGATATAACACACAAAGTCACAAAGTTAAATTTGTTATTTTGTTCATTGTTCTTCGTTGAGGTTCTTATAATTGCCAAATGATCATGAACAGCGAAAAAAACAAGAAAAAAAGAAGGAGATGCAATAACTTGCTACACGTAATTAGTCCGCCTAACCATACAAATAGCGGTTTTGCCACAATGTGATCCCTGATGTGATAGCTGATGACACACGACATTCAGTAGGAGCCACGGGAGATTCACGACGATCAGTAGGAGCCACTGTACAATTATTCAAAAATCCATAAATAAATGTGAAAGAACCCTAAAGTTTGCTGACGTTTCTGAAATTTAGGAAACCATCAACTTGATCACGAAGTTAATATTTCTCATTAGGGAACTGATGGAGTTAATCCATTTTACACCGAGCACCAACAGACACTCTACTTCCTATTTTTGTGAGGAAGAGCAGAAGGTAAGCTAGTCTTTTACAGGAAGTTTTACAAAAAATAATAAGTGTCTATGTATATCTATGAGAAAACCGTATGTACGTTACTTTCAATCAACTTTCTCTTTGAGAAACGTGTTTTTGTAGGGTGGTACTCTGGTCCAAAGTCATAGGTGTCGGGAGTTGTTTCCGTATTGTTCGTAGAATCATCGCTGCAAGCCGTCATGTAAACTTTAGTATCGAAATCCAAAGGTGAGTTGCAGCTGAGCGTATCTTCACTGGAGCACTCATAACAGGATAGTGATCTGTCGTAGATGTTTTTAGTTTCCCCATCTATACCACCAACAAGTAAAGTTAAAGCAAGAAATGTCACATCGGTTCCACGTATTTTGACATGCATTGACGTCTACGAAGTTGCCAATAATTTCCATCTATATTTTTGATAAGTATTGGGATTTATTGAACAATCAGAAGTCCTTGTGAATGATAATTAGGTATTTTATAAGAAGTGTATCCCAATTTATGTACCCCAAATTGATTTTTCATTGTTCATTAAAGTTTCTATCGGATACAACGTATATGTAAACTGTTGATCACTATACCAACAATGGGTTCATTCCAAACATAGTGACCGATAATTTTCTACCTAGTACCTTTTATGCAATCACACTAGCTACACTAGTTCTGAGTTTTGACTGGGTACACCAGTTTCTGACGGTATTGACTATTATAATCCCCTTTCTAATTTCTTTCTTTTGTAATGAACGTCAAAAGTCACTAATATGTCTTCATTTCGTTTCAGGTAATGCCTCATATTTATATCAAAACTGCCATCAAGGAGGTAAGTCAGGACAAGTTATATTTAAGCTGTGCAATTAGCGCAAATATGAAGTTTGGGTTACAATAAGAAACATACCTTAACCCTTAATTTCCCACTTGTCACTTGCCATCAGTTCTGGTTTAATAGTGGATACACTGTTGTAGGTAGAAATCGGACTTCCAAAAATATACCTCAGGATATCAAGGGTTAAACACTTTCACTAGACATATGATTTTTAAATATTAGTTTTGGATTATTGGCATAATATGCCAATATTATTACTATTAGTATATTGTAGTAATAGTTGATTTTCATTGTTATGATTCACCTTCAATTGTTGGTTGTTCACCTTCTCTTGTTAGCGTTCCTAACGTTTTTTTCATCATTTTCAAGGTATAATAATAGACATTCATTCAAGTTTTCGTTTTTTAACCGGGAATTCATCGGCCTGTAAATAGCGAATCGACTTTGTCTCAAAAGGGTCACAAAATGAGAAAATCATGTTCCATATGTCTATTTGCTATTTTCACGCGTATTTTATTCACATAAGGGCTACGTCAAATCGTTATGTTGGAGGTTATCGGGAATTATTCCTAATTGTATTATAATCAGCAGCGTTTTCATTTCATTGCAGCATAACTCCTTCAATTACAAGTATTCAATGAAACGTTTAGTCCAGATTTTCTTCATAAGTAGAATTTAATAGTTGCCATTATGAGAATACAGACTCTTAGAACATCTATCACTCCTCTCTGCGCATCATTGCACAAGTTTGAAATACAAATAGAGCACGATGTATTGAGCAACTGGACTAACGCACAAGCACTAGATTTGCTGCTCACAGTTGGGGTGCACCCACGTTGGACAACTGTACTTCCATTTTCTTTTCCTACTACTTTGTAACAATAATACCGGTGTTTCTTCCGTACAATTGGGATGGTTCGGCTCGAATTGTTTTTAGCTTCGACTGGTGTCCCAACTTGAGGATTCTCAGTAACCTGGAATGAAAAAATCAAATCCACAGGGTCCATGAGTAAACCCTGGCATGTACATACTATGTACTAGTCGATGGCCCGAGTGTTGCACGGACCCACATTCTGTATCAAACAATCGCTTCCCTCGCGTGGTTAGTCCATATTTATAGGCTTTGAAATCGTGCAAGAGACTCGCTCGATAGATTAAATATCTTAGCAGATGTCTGACAACCGTTACACTGTCTTACCTCAAAGGCCTTAAAAAACCTCGTTCACGACGAATTTCTAGGTTATTCACCCCAAACTAATTATATTATTTCAGAATAGGTTACTATAGTCTGTATATTATTATGGAAGTGCTTGTGAATTTGCGCCCATCTCATAAAGTCGTTTAGGCCTGATCATTGAAACAAAAATACAAGTTCATTTTGATATAAATCTAGGTATATTTCTCTTTTTCGAACTCAACTTATGCGAACTTATTTCCACTTCGTTTCCTCTTCCACGTGATGAACAGTTTTGCCCTTCAAAAATAATGATAACAATTTTTCACATTTTTGTATAAATTGGTTTTCTGTTTGTTTCTTGGTTTGTCCAAGTTTTTATTGTCTGCTTATCCTCGGAGAAATAACTCACATTTTGCACACAATTCTTGTGAGATTTTTTCGGATTACACGGCTTTTACTCTGAGTCCTACGCATTCTATCCGTAACCATGGAGCGGTTAGAAAAGCATAATTATTTTACGTACCATGATCTCTTTTTTATCGCGAATGAAAATATTATCAAAAAGAACTTTTCTCATTGTGTCTGTCACACCCACCTGTATGAAGTTTACTAATTCGTTGATATTTTCTGTAGTCCAATCTACTTACATTCTCGGTGTACTCCTGAGTGGGTGGTGAGCTCTGGATGTACGGTTCATAAGTGTGATTGATGAGCTTAACGATTCCTTTTGAGCTACCCAATATCAGATGAGGTACTTCTGGTACTTCTTTACTTGGTACTTCAATATTTTCAACCGCTGATCGACTTCTGAGTTTTCACGAGAAAATGTAATTAACATTTGTTATTTGGGATTGATTGTAATTACTTGATTAGTTAATGCTTATTTCTATCGTATGATTATCTACTAGGTATACATTGGTAAATTTCCATTCCTGGCTCAGATAGTTATAGAGCCATTAGATGCTCCATGCTTCTGAGTTCTGATCCTCCTTAGTGCTGACGTAATTACTGTGGAAGAAGTTATGAGTAAGCATATAGCAGTAGTTATTATAGCATATACGAGTTATTATAGCATATCGTAACTTTTCCATCGTTTCCCATCATCTGAACATCATAATAACAGGGACCACCACAATTCCCCTCCTTCGACACCTCAGCTGGGTTGACCTTGTCGAAGACGTCAGATACATACCAGTGTTGATACGTCTCAGGGAGCTCCTAACTGTCGCTACATAGCTATTTTGTCATGTGTTAGCGAATACCTATAACACATTTTAGACATGTAAGACATGTTTCTACTGTGTGGGTGGCTAAGAAAATGAATAAATAGGTTGCTTCAGTTACAGACAGAATATACTCATGTGAACAACAGCCAGTGTTCGCACTCTGAAGTAGAAAGTGACTTCTCCATTGTGGTTGTAGCGATGATTGTAGACTTGTAAGTAATTGGTGGGCCCAATAATCTCTCAGGATGATAACTGTTCAACGGGATCCTCTTGGAATCAGGTGTATCATTCCCATCCAAGTATTTGGAGCATTGGTAAACCGGAAGGTGCAACAGTGAAGTTTGAGTAACGGGATCATTGCAAGATTTGTGTTTTTCCGTTGAGCAGACGTAGCAAACGAGCGAATGAGATGCGTCTTGCACATCTATGACTGAAATACTCGAACTTGCCACCTGGTCCATCAGGACGTAACATACTGCGATCAAGAGCATTCATATCACTCAAATTCTGCCCAATTTTAGTAAATTCAAATTTTCATGTTAGCATCTGGTATTAGTTTGAATATCCAAAATATTTATGCAACCTATGCATTGTTGCAATGCTACGTATTTCAAGCAAAATGTAATAAAAATGAATGTCTCAACTTGAAACGAACCTTCAAAATTCGTATGAAGTAATGCCTAGGTTGATTTCATTTTGGTGGAATATTTGTATACTCCTTCTTAAGGACAAGAAAGGAACGACGGAATTTGTGTTAATTATTTTTACATGTGTTATTTACACGAACTTAACACTGTTTTTAAATAAGAAACATTTTTCAATCATTAGGATGAATAGTTTCATGTTTTATCAATTTCATACAATCAATCTCAAACAAATATTCAACTATCCAACCTATGCTCGTGCCTCGTTCGTACTATAAACCATCAGGTTCGGCGAACTGTCCACCATTATGTCCACGATGTGTGTACACCGGCCTGACTGTGATTACCTACCCTTTAGTTTTGTTCCAATGTAGGTAATTTATTGTACCCTTTTCTCGCTTCTTTGAAATTACATTATTTTGGCTTGGCACTCCTCTCAGTTTGGGGGTTCACAGGGATGATTTGAGGGAACTCTTATTCCATGATACAGATCTACAGAGTTCTTGAAACCACAGAGTAACGGAGACAAATTAGCCTCCGGTGAACGAGCTCTCTAATGGACAATAGTCAACCAGAGCGTCATTACGCCTTTCTTACATATAACCGAAATTAAATTGAAAGATTATCAAAAGGACGCAAAGGACGAAAAGGCGGATGTTGTCAATGAGTGCCTTGAATTCTTCAATGGCGTGAGAAATAGCTGTGCCTGTTCTGGTACTTATTCACATTCTCGCTTACGTAAATAGTTTCTCTGATTAGAAACATAAAATGTGGGTGAATATTTGTTCTATTTAGAAAGTTAGAAAAAAAAGTCCAAGGTCGTGAGGAACCAAAAACGCTTACACATTGGTAAATAGTTTCTCTGATTAGAAACATAAAATGTGGGTGAATATTTGTTCTATTTAGAAAGTTAGAAAAAAAAGTCCAAGGTCGTGAGGAACCAAAAACGCTTACACATTGGTTTATTACTACCAACTATTAACTAGTGCTTTATTAGTACCTAATAGCAATAACATCGCTATCCGCTATCGCTATGTGCCTTCGTTACAAAATTTGGTTCTTGTTTGCTAAGGATGCACAACCGAGTAGTACAACATTCGAAACTCTATTAAAATAAACAAACAATGATCGTATTTCGATGAGGTGAAATTTGAACGGATATTAGATATAATGGGGTGTGCGCCTTGATTTTTTTTAGATTTTTAATCGAAAGTAGACTACATCCTGAGAATTCAGGCACCAACCGCGACCTTTTAGCGTGAGTAGATCTGTTTCTATGATTTTTCAAAGTTTCGACCGTTTATGACGTCACGCGCCCCTCTCGCCTGGGCGGGACACCCCGGCCCACTGTGACGTCATAAACGGTCGAAACTTTAAAAATTCATAGGAAAAGATTTACACACGCTAGAAGGTCGCGGTCGGTACCGAAATTCTCAGAATGAGGTCTACCTTAGATTAAAAATAACAATAAACAGTTTTTTCTACCAAGGTGCACACCCCATTTCCGTCATTGAACATTCATTAACGATTCACACTCGTGTTTCTACTTTATTATTCGTCCCAACTTCAAGTCCTCGTAGGGAGCAAACGGTATGTACTATAGAGCTGTGGGTCGTCTCATTCGATTTTAAAAATCAATTCTATTTTTAATTGATGGAACAAATCTCTATATCAAGAGTTTTCAAGCTAAGGCGTTTTGAAAATTACAACCCCCCATTTTCCATTCCTTGAAAGTTATTGGCACTAAACAACAGCTTCAAAAATTACAACCCCTATTCTTCACCATTTAGAATAACTTTTCATGCTAATCAAGATCTTCGCGGCACAGCCAGACCCCAAAAAGAACACATTATAGAAATTTCATCAAAATTCGGTCCATGGTAATAGTGCCGCAATCGGGGGACGGACGGATTTTCTAAAAATTGTATTCGATTTTCAGATTATACGTACTGGAAGTACGTATAATTGCTAGTGCTAAAAGTACATAAAATCTGAAAATCGAATAAAAATGTATTTAAAAAAACAGCATTTTCTCAGTTATTATGGACTGATGATGAAATTTGATATAATATGTTCTGTTTGGGGTCTGGTTTTGCTCTTGATCAGTGATAATCACTTCTAAGTGGAGAAAAATAGGAGTTGTAATTTTTGAAGCTGTTGGTTAGTGTTGAGTAATCACTTTCAAGGCGTGGAAAACGGGCGGTTGTAATTTTCATAACGCCTTAGCTTGAAAACTCTTGATATACAGATTTTTTCCATGAATTTAAAATAGAATTGAATTTTTATAATCGAATGAGACCACCCACAGAACTTACTCTATAAAACAAACTGTATAGTTCACTCAATAGAACAAACCGTTAGCTCCCTACGAGGACTTGTAGTCGGGACGAATAATAAAGCAGAAACACGAATGTGAATTGCTAATGAATGTCCACTGCCGGAAATAATATTAGTTATCTAATATCCGTTAAAATTTCACCTCATTGAATACGATCATTGTTTGTATATTTGAATTATACGTACTTTCGTACGTAAACCATCCAATTTCGAGGGTGGTTAAATTTTTTTCAAGCCCAATTCCAAAGATTTATTATTGAAAATAGGAAACCAAACAAGGTGGATGATTGCGTTTAAAGCTACTGTGGTGTAATCAAACACAGTAGTTAAGTAAAATCATAAAGTTTTGAAATTTATTATTAAAACCACATCAAGTTGTGGTGAGCAGTATCGCTTGAATACTCCAAAGTGTTATTACGCTTTTGAAGATATCGGTGGCAGATTGAGCGTTGCAGAGAGATCTCCCACAAACGGTGCAGTCGTAGTGATCAACTGCTTGATAGTTGCCCGTGAAGCAAGCATGTGCTTTACGTGTGCATCCTCTTATAGTGAACTGTTCTCCATCTTTTGATATTGCAATCAATTTGTAGCAGTAGTACAGTCTTGAGCCTCTTGCACTCCCTTTGTGTTTATCGAGTGTACTCGTATTTTTGGCTTTCGTCCAAATTAATTTACTGTTTTCGTCTACATAGGAAAACAATAATTGAGCGACCGATATTTGAGAAAAGTTGGTTATCTAAACGAGATTTTGAAGTGACTACAGTGTATAGGTAAATACACTTTTGGTCTAGTGGCAGCGTTTGGTACTTGTGTTTGTTTTGAACTTTGTAGAGCGAGGTAAGTAGCTGTGCATAACTTTCACCATTGATACTCCTAATAACAACAAAAAGTGAGAATGAGTGTTTCCGGAAAATTTAAATGGAATGTGTGTTGGAAATGGTGAAATGAAGTGATACAACGTGGAAACTGAGTTTTGATTTTGAAATTATTACAACTTATTCATAAAGGTTGTATGACAAAAAGTACATAGAATAGTATATAGAATGAATCTTTTGCGAAATTTGGATCATGGTTACGATTAGAACATTTTGTTAATAACAATAAATTGAATTAATAATAATATTAGAGGCGCGATATATCTTCCAATAATGAAAACAAGGTACCTATGGAACAAAATTTGTGTTATTGGCAGTTTTATAAAGATGTTGAAATCTGGTAAATTACCTTTACCTGTCGCATTTTTGGCACTGGGAATGTGCTGAACGATCGCTGTTGTTGATGGTTTCCATCCTTCAGATGGAGTTTTCTCATAATTCTCGAACGTCCCATAAGCAAAATTTTCATAATCAGGCACGTCGTTTGGATAGTCATCACTGAAATTCGAGCGTTTCGATGACTCAACTGATTCCTGATTTCCACTTGTTCCAGAACCGTCTATAACTTTATTCGATGTAGCTTCATCTGCAGGCTTCTCGTCTGTTGACGTCGTCACCTGTTCAAAAACAGCTAAATAAATTATTTTCTATTAACATAAAACTACAGCATTAGTATGTATCAACATGTAACATAAATGGAAATGATAGGTATGTTATCTCTCTGGTCCTCTTTTCCTGGTTATCTATTGTCATTTTGGAAAAATAAGTGACTACCGTACCCACCGGGCCTTCAGAATATCGAGCGTCAGATCCGTGTGCAATCTCATCTTCGGAAAACACGCAATTCGGCATCACTTCTACGTAGTCTGAACAGTTTTTTGTGAATGAAGAAAAATTCAAATCGTTCGGATCGTAACACAAATCTCCCAGTAGTGAATTGCAAACGAAACACTCCATTTCGGACCCATCGGAGGCAAAAGTTATGCCGTTTCTCATCACACAAACTATGACGATATAATAAATCCACAACAAGACCGACATCTCGGGAACAGATTGAGATTTGTACACAAGAACACAAGTACACGAATTTTTCATGGTTATAAACGGTATAATAACATCGATGATTCATGGACGTTCGTTGTTTGATTGCTGTCTAGTTGTTTGATTGACGTAACTTTATCACCATGGAATTTTTAGTAGGTAGATACCCATATTTTCTCCTCAAAGAAGCGAATAATTTTTCGTTTTCACAAAATATAAACAAAGTCCTTTTGTCAGGATTCCTTCGTTGACGATTTGATGGCTGTAAACCTTCAGCTTGATGGAGTTCGGAGTGAATTTACCGTAAAGCACCCTATTAAATTGCAGAATATCATGGTCATGGCTGTAACCTTGTATGGAGTACTTCCCTTCATCCCTCTTTCCCAACCCCTCCTTCCTCATTATCCTTATCCCTAGTTAGTTATCGGGTGAGTCCTGTGCGTCGTTTTCCTTTTCTGACTCCCATCGTCTTTGGGAAGAGATTAACAAAAGTGATCAGGAGGGATGCTTAACTTTTAATTCGTACATTTTTATCATAAATATTTATATACATATACATATACATATTTATATATATTTTTTATCAATCTCTGAGTGGATCCAGGTGAAATTTCAGCTCCATGTGAACAACAAGTAGAGCGAATTTAGTTCATTCAGCTAATCAGAGAGGAGGCCAACCTATCATTCGTTGTAAGTAGTGTCAGAGAGGGTCTTTTTAGAATACCAACTCATGAGTTATACTTGAGAATGTAGCTTATATCTCGGTTGATATTTCGTATTCACTAGCCCTAGGGGTACCACCTGGTCACCTACAATACATAGACGGTGACAACAGTCTTGTGATTTAGAGGAAATCAACAATGCCCATAATTATGTTTGCAAAGGAGTTCCCCGACGAGAGGATCATCGGGATTCCAAATTGGCTTAAGATCTGGTCCGATCGGCCAAATTGGCTCAAAAGTTTGGGGTTACTCAGGAGTTTTCACTGGAGACTTCACTTTCAATGGTCACTATCTAATTTGTATAGAGGGTCTTTGTCGCATTCTAATAAAAATACACTGGTTGGAAACTCAAATAAGATTAATAAAACCATTTTCAAAACGCTGCAAATTATTACACAAAGGTTATACATTACAGTCTTAATAACACCAACTATATTACTCCACCACGATTTCTGGTTGTAAAGAACAATAATAGCATACGAGAGTAGAGGATCCCGGAATATTGTTGCTGAAGAAACTCGAGTCATGAAACTCGGTTCAAATAAAACAAGAAATAAGCTATCTTCGACGCTCATACACCCAATTTGACTTTTTATCACTCAATGTTTATATAAATGCCCTCAGAGAAGTAGATATAGAATTTAAGTGCTCGAGAATGTAAAGAAAATTAAATTTTCTTTACATAACAAATTTTGTTATGTTTACCGCTCAGCAGATTTGACCACCTGCCAAAATTTTCGGCGCTCTACTACGATGAACAGGTGAGAAGTTGTCGCTCACCCATTGCTCACCCATCCGATCAAGAATTCCAAAAAGGACTTCCGTGCGATCAATAAAACTTTTGTGGCAAAACTAGACCCTGGCTAGAACCAATTTCTCTTCACTATCTATCTCATTTGGTTTCTTCAAAACAGAACTGTTCCATGATTGTGCAAAATCAACGCTCGAGCACAATAAACCTGGTTCATAATCGTTAAAGAAAGATTGAAGTTATTGCAGTAAAGTACTTTTGAAATTTAAACGTACCTCCGCTTCGTGGAAGTCTTTTCGAACATTGATTTTTTTTGTGTCTCATCAAATGTATTGTTTTGAAATGTATCAAATGAATTGGGTCTCTAGCCCACCAAGGAATGATCCCAGCCATAAGACAAATCCATGTTAAAAGTTATATTGTTGGTGAAGCCAACGTTATTGATAATGGTTTTGATAATCTGAGAGTGTAATGGCTGGAATTTGAAATTCGTGTATCATTATATTTCACTTCCTCAAACCTTTCAACCTCGGAATAGAATTATTCATAACTTGATTATAAAGTTTCAGCAAACTTGTTGAATGCTTTATTGAAATTAAAAATACCGATTTTTTTTTCTCCTCCAAGTTTTAAAACCTTTGGATTATAATATTAGTTTTCACGAAACTCCAAGTAACTTTTTGGCCCTTTTCACCTACCCGTATTCTCTTATTTTGTAGATTTCGTTGGATAAAAGATTGAAACAAAGTAAAAACCAACTTCTCCACTGTGAAAAACTTTGCTAGCTAGAAGGATCAGCGTCAGTTTTCATTCATTCTACGTTATGTAGGAGATGACGACAATCTGTGATATCCAAGTGCCACTCCGAATAAATCAGGACTTCACTTCGTGGGACTCAAATTCGAAGAGCGGTGTTTATTTTTGGGATACTTGATATGGATAAAGACTAAAGTCTTATCGGGTTGTAGAAGTATTCAAGGCTTTCAGTAGTTGTTGGTATTTGTAGTTGACAAGATGATGCAATGGAAAAAAAAGTTCCTTATTATAATAGGTTGACTTTACCTATTTTCGGTGTTGTTAGTGGAATTTTGTTTTCTCACATCCAAAGGTATTCGTAGTTTCAGGTCCAACAGATCAACAAATTGTGGACCCTACGTAATAAACA
This sequence comes from Apolygus lucorum, assembly GCA_009739505.2. Lineage (NCBI taxonomy): Eukaryota > Metazoa > Arthropoda > Insecta > Hemiptera > Miridae > Apolygus > Apolygus lucorum. Next base: position 39,287,349 of record CM019177.2, on the reverse strand, counting down.
TTTTCGTAATTAATAGTAAAAATCGTAATTTTTCGACCACTCACAAGTCATTTTAACCATTGGGGTTTTCACTTAGGTCTCTCGATGAGGTTTTTGTTAGGAACTCCTCTTTCATGGCTATTGGTTGGTTATTGGTTATTGATTATTTATTCAGCATTTGGAATAAAAATAAATAAAAAATACTATAGGCACATATTCAAGAATGAAATAAAATAATCATCTCATTAACTTGAATCTTGTATCCTGTCCTTCATTTTCCGTTAGTTGGGTCTCCCCAAGTCGCAAACCTTCTAGAAATAAGAGAGGATTTTTCCTTCGATTCAAAATATTTCAACTTGGGACAACATCGAGGGGAATGGTCCCCAAAGCAAAAGTTGTCCTTCCGACTGAATCGAAGACAAACAAACATCGTCGGCTCCGGGGTTTTTGTTTGTTTCCGTCTCTGTGAACGTGAGTCTTGCAGTCCCTCTTCCCTATAGACTTGGAGTTCTTCATAAGCGAGCTCTTTGAAAACAGATTACCTATCTTCCTCTCCAGAGTCACCAGTTGCCTTCAACTGTGAGGGGTCTGCTGTAAGCCCATTGCATCCAACATCTCGTAAACTGTTTGTTTTCCCTACGGCAAAAAACTTTTCTCCCTCGCTCTCTTTATTTTTCGTCAAAAAGTTGTGTCGTAGATTTGAATGACTCGCATGTTGGTGATAAGGAAAAAGGCAGGACTTACCGATCCGTAGCAGAGTGAGTCTAAAGCGATGTAAACTCAAAAGAACGAAGCTGCCTACCTGGCAGTGCACCACCAAAACCCATTTGCCAACAATCATGCTTCGCCTTCGGGAAATCGAGTATACAATATATATATATATATATATATATATATATATATATATTCGTATATCATCAACTTCGTTGAAAATGGCGACATTACATTCTTGATCGAGAAAAAAATGTTGGTTTCCAACATGAACAGCTTTTATCTATCATTGTATCTACTCATTGTGAGAGTAATTGCTACTTGCTTGCTACTTACGAAACTGAAGAAGATGGGAAAAGTGCTACAGTAGGTTTTCAGCTCTTGAAATTGTCTATATCGACTCCCAATTCCTCCTTTTATTATCATTATGGTAAAATAAAGATGGTGACAGTGTACAGTTTAAGAGAATAGACTCTATATTTCACCCGATATCTTATGATAGTAAAGTCAAATGATAGGTTGACGAAGCCAAAGTTTGTTCTTCAGAGGGCCCAATTCTGACACTCCAACGGCCTTTTATGAGCAAAGTCTTCTTCCCCCGCTGCTCCCTAATCAGTTCGAATGATTGAACTTTGACTCCAACTTTTGATCCCTTCTGGATGGTGTGAGGCAGGATGGAATCTATCGCTAGTTAATCCTCCAATTAGCCACTCGAACCTTTCCTTCTCCACAGCAACTTCGGAACTTCAGGCCCGGTCGACTCGGTGCCGCTCCGGTTCTTTGCTAGGATTGAAAACTCATCTGTGATGAGGGGGAGAAAATCTTGCCGTGTTTGCTGATACTTCTAGTAAATGCAGCTCACCCAAATATCGGCTTGTCTCACTCATCAACTTCTCAAGATTAAATCGATCTTGTTCTTTTATTTAGAGGTGAGATTGAGGCTGGTATCAAGTAGATTGGTCAGGTAGAAAGCATCAAACAATTTCTCGATCATGTAGATTCTGTATTTTTCCAAAACAGAATTCTAAAACAGGAGTAGATCATGTTTTATACTAAGGAATTTATCAGAAGTACCTACTGCTCATTGTATAACTTCTTGTTCACCAACTAATTTTATTTGTCCTTGTTATTCAATGTGGTGAAGCTTTACCTTCTGCTTACTCAACCTGATAGTCTTTGTTGTATCATCATTTTCTCCAGACTTCACTTCTAATATCACAACCACTAATCTATCAAATGCTGTGTAAGTCATGGCACTTCAGTAGGAGAAGGTAATTTGAGTCTGGATACAATATTATTTATTTGCCTCACGAAAGGAACCGTAAGCAAAACATTTTGATAATTGATTTAGATAGAGTAGTTAGCAATCAATCTTGAGATTGAAAATAGAAAAAATAAATCTTGGAAATTGGAAAGTACTCAAACCTTGAAATATTGATCCGTTTAAAGAGCATTTTTGGCAATTCTTGCTACGATCAGTTGATTTATTCATATTTCATTGACCGTTGGACATTGTAATTGATTCTCCTGTGATTGAAAACAGTTTTCTTCCAGTTGACTGACATTCACCTTGGTTTATGGTTTGCAAACCCATATTCAATCAGGTTCTTTGTTGAAACTTATTGATATTCACGAATATTCGTAGTTTCTTCATCACTAGTCTAATTATGGTGGACTGAATTTTACAAGATTTGTAGAAGAAAGGTAGGTAACTTTTACGCTTTGTATGCGATCGTTGCTTAATGATCCTGCTTGGTAGTACAATTGAATCAAGGTTAGTGTTTTTTATCCAACTAATATCTTAAATCTAACTTATAGTGCGCTTGAGTGAGTCACAAATTATATCAAAATACAAACTCGGTTTAAAGGTTTTATGTTTAGATAATATTCATTCACCTCATCGTCAAGATATCATCCGCCTTCATGATAGTTATGATTTAGTGACGTATGCATTGTGTACGTTTCGAGCTATTGTTTCGAAAGCGGACAGCAATGTTGAGCCAAAACCACTTCTTAAACTCTCCTCTCCCTTTAAATTTTGCCTTCTTAATTGCCCAAACCTTCCCGGCTCTACCGAGTTCACTCCGCCTAAAATTCAACAACACAGGCTGGTGCTCAGCTTCCTTCCTTCTACCACACGGTCTCTCTCCCACCTTCGCTTTCTCAATTGCTTAAGTAAGTTAGTTTCCTCAAACATTTCATTGCAGAGAGGCCCTTTTCCCGAACCCTCTTGCTCCAAGCTGGCAACTCCGTCTAAGGCAGCTGACGATCGACCAAACTCAGTTATGGTTACAAACCGTGTTCCCATCCACAACACAATCATATTCCCCGAGTTAGACTTCTATTCGTGTGGAGTTACGTGCCTGAAAGACCACTTATTGAAACCATACCGTTGAAACGGTTTCCTCCGTTTTCTCGAATGCGTGTCAATCAAACAGAATTAAAACTGAAAGAATAAGTGAGTCGGTAATTCAACCATTTAGCTGAAGTTTCAATGATAATTATCAAACGATCTACCTCCTTGTGGGTTGCTAGAAATTTTGTGAATAGCCTACCAACTAAGGGATGATTTTTCCCTAGTTGTAACCTAGGTTACAGTTTAACGATCTATTATTATAATGGTCTCGTGAAATGAAAAATTTGTTCAATACGTCAATATTGATACCTTCACATCCATATAATCGTATATTGAAGGAGAGAACTAAATGAAATCATAGTTGAAAAGGAGTAGTCAACGCAGGAAAATCTTCCACTTTTACTGTAATACAGTCTAGCACCCTCTTTCCCACCACTACAGAGAAGAAATCCAGTTACAGGACAAAACCTCCTCGAATGTGGCGGAACCTGAAGGGAAGAACCGACCACTCGCAATGATTGAGTCTTTTTCCCCACTTCCTTCCCTCGCAAATAATTTATCGTTCGAACTCTCTACAGGAATTCTGGAGAAAAGGTTGAGGGAATCCCATTATTCCTGTCCACTCCCGAACAACATAGCTGGGTCGAGACCCTTATGGGTCATTGGGGGGTCCTTGCCACTTTCTCGCCAGATACCTTTTTTCTAAGAATGTAATGTTCCAAAGAAAAGTAATGCAGTGGGGAACTTCAATCTATTTCATCGAACTGCTCTGTAGTTATTTTTCCCCGTTCTCCCATGATATTCCGTAACACCTGAAACTTGATTAATCTACAGCTTCAATAATTTCTGTTTGGTGAAAAACATTATTTGTACCGCGTTCAGAATCCGTAGTCTCTCAATCGGTAGGCTGAATTGAGTTCTTCTGAACCTCGATATTTGCGATTTTGAGATACAACTAGTGGACTATGTTCTTTGTTATTACTAATTTTTTTTTATATGTGGAATATAAAGATAGTGAAACCTTGTTATAACTTCAGTTATAATAGGTATAGGTATACGTTGGACCGTTCAAGATGCTAAGTGGTACTTCATAATGTAATGTGGAAGAAAGGGTGGATATTTCTAATTTCTGGGTGCATGTCCCATCCTTTCTAAAATTCGATTCAAGTGGCTTGAAGTGGGACTATTGGATTGGGAAGGGGGTTTGGAGATGCTGAAGGGACTCAGGTTCGACGTGCAAGTTTGTCCACCTGTAAGGCACTATCGATGGGACGTCAACAATTCAACAAAGGTTGAACAGTTGAAGTTGGTCATACTTGCGTACAATTACCTGATTAGCAATTCTATCCTGTGGATGTTTTCGTGTGGTTTAATGAACATCGAAATGACGCTAAAGGAGATGTCGGTAAAGGGGGAACGAACTGGAGAGGTTAGAAAAACGGAGGGTAGTTCCTCCCGATTAAAGTGGTTCCCGCTGAGTTTAATGTACCTAATTGAAATGGCTTCTATGACCTTCCCTTAATTGATTCACATAAAAGACGAACAAATGGAGGGAAAACGGTACTTAGAGAGATAGGGGCTCCTTAACTTAATCCTCGATCCGCCCCGAAAGTCCCTGAGTTGCTCCTCGGCAACTCCATTTCGTCAGTGCTTTCAGACAATGAAAATGATAATTGCTTGGTCAGTTCTGAACAGCGCATTGTGCGTATGCATGCCGCCTGGACACTATACATAGAGCACCGCATCTTGCGCTGAATTATGGTTCCTTGTGCACGTCAATCCTTCGACAATTTGGCGTCATTTATGGTCTGGTAGAAGTACTAATAAACATAATACGAGTTTGTACTTATGAAAGTAAGAGTAATGTATAATACATCGACAATAACAACGTAAAACCGCGTAAGTTGAAAAACGCTGCAAATTATTACACAATGGTTTATTATTTTTCTACATAGATCACTCGTCTGCAAAACCACCAACCATCCAACATGAAGAAAATCGATCGCATTTCGGTCAGCTATAATTTGAACGGAGATTGGGCCTGTTTTGCGATTCACACTCGTGTTACTAATTTATCGTACGTCCAACCCTTAAATTCTAGTAGGGAGCGAACGGTTTGTCCTACAAGGCTCCGCGTGGTCTCAAAAAATTCTAAAAATTCTATACTATGTATCTTAAATTGAAGGAAAAAAATACCTTTATATCAAAATTTTTTGAGTTAGAGCGTTTTCAAAGTTCATTTTTGAATCCTTAGAAGTGACCTACATCACCAAAATCTTCGGGGCACAACTAAGCCCCAAATGGAGCCTGCATACCAAATTTCATCCAAATCGGTCAATGCTAAGTGGGCGGACGGACGCCCAAATTTTGGTTTATTATTTTCAATAATGAACCTTTGGAATCGACCAAGAAAAAAAAAAATTTTAACACCCCCTCAAAAATTTGATGGTTCACGTTTCAAGGTACATAGAATCCAAAAATCGAATAAAAATTTGGCCATCCATCCGCCGTACGCGGCATTTTTGCCACTTAGCATTGACCGATTTTGATGAAATTTGGTATGTGGGCTCCATTCGGGGTCTAGTTGTGCCCCGAAGATTTTGGTTGATGTAGGTCACTTCTAAGGGTTCAAAAATAAATTTTGAAATTTTGAAAACGCCCTAACTCAAAAAATTTCGATATAAAGGTATTGTTTTTCCTTCAATTTAAGATTCTATTATTCTGTTATTCTATTATTATTTTCTATTTAGATTCTTCAATTTAAGATAGAATTTTTAGAATTTTTTGAGACCACGCGGAGCTCTGTAGGACAAACCGTTCGCTCCCTACGAAAATTTAAAGGTTTTACGTACGATAAATCAGAAACACGAGTGTGAATCGCAAAAGAGGCCTAATCTCCGTTCAAATTTTAGCTGATCGAAATGTGATCGATGTTTTTCTTCATGTTGGCTTTGCAGACGAGTGATCAATATAGAAAAATAATAAACCATTGTGTAATAATTTGCAGCGTTTTATTCGATTTTTGGATTCTACCTTTGGATTCTAACTTGGAACGCAAACCAACAAATTTTGAGGGGCTGTTAAAAAAAAATTTTCTTGGTCGATTCCAGAGGTTCATTATTGAAAAAATACACCAAAAAACGAAATTTTTCTGGAGGCGTAAAAATCTTCTAAAATACTTGAAAATAGAAGTTTTTTACGTTTCATGAAAAATTTCGTTTTTTCAACTTACGAGGTTTTACATTTTTACTATCGACATACCTAAAAGTCTGCCAAGTGATCATGGGTGTGGCACATAGCTTCCTCGTATTTATAACCCGATTGTATTGATGATCTGGTGCATAGTAGTTAATCTCAAAGTACCTTACTCTACTCTCATAGGGGATCAACCCCATTATCCTCGAAAATTTCGAATTCGGATGAGAGATGTAGAAGTGCTCCTACAAGGAATTCAAGTTTGCGCATACACAGTGAGTACTATCAGTCAGAGATGCAATGATTTTCATAGGGGACCATCTACACCCCAATCCGTAAAATTGTTCAGGAAGGTCTAAAATGTAAAACTCAAGTGGAACTCAAACCGCTACCTTGGTAGACTTTTAGTCTTTTAGTTTTTATTATTTTAGGATTTATTATTTTTCTGTAACGATCACAGCTTTGCCATTGCCATTACCTACCAACCAAATTTTCGCTTCACATTCAAGTTTATTCCGAAGAAATAAACGATTCACACTCAATTCGAAGAAATAGGGAGTTGTAAATGCCTGCATTAGGAACTTTGATTGAGAACTTTGATTTTAATGGTTGCAAAGGACTCAAAACTGAAGACAACTCGAAGAAACGAACACGTTGAGTAAAAAATTCCACCGATTCTCTTTATTACAAACAATTACGTTGAATTGGGAAGAAAAAAAGGTTTCATTCAAAAAGGTTTCATTTTACAGCGGTAACGAATATGGAATTTAGGGTGTCGAGTACCTATGCAAAACCCGCAAGACCTGCGCGTCTTGAAGGTGAGGTAGACTTCCTACACTGCGCCGCATCATCAAGAGTGGCCCGTAATTTGTTGAGTTACAGTGAAAACTTAATAATAGAGTTCCCGGTCTATTACCTATTATAGGGTAACCATAATCGAAATTTTCTGATCTTAACTCACTTTTATAACATTTCAGCTGAAGTCACTATTTTGAAAGAAATCCAAAAGTCGCAATCAGCATTCTATGAATCCCTTAAATAAATCATCTCTTAACCTATCTTCATCTTACTGAGCGTGGCTGGTGTCAGAGCCCTTTCAGTTCCTTCAGAATTACTAATTTATCTAAACCCGCTGCATAAGAGATGGTTCTTTGTAAATCCTGTATTCGTAACTTTTGGAATAGCAGCATTGTGTGTTTACAAGCTGTTATTGATGATCAAGTTAATCCATGTACGACCAATCAATCCGCTTAATCCAAAACCACCCGGTATTGTTTTGAAGGGCTTGTGGTGCACTATATATCCACTCAGCTAACTCAATTGATCTCCCTACATTGAATCGCCTTGGCTCTTCTAGTGTACGATGGAGTGGAATCCTCTGATGAACCAGACGTCTCTAACCCCCGGCGATGAACAGTTTGCAGTGTTATACAATACACATTGACTAGCCATGATATCATCATCATAGCTTCCATAAATTATTATACTACTACTGTTTCACTGAAATTTGCCCTGAATGTATAGCTCTTGATTCGAATGAACAAACGTTGGCACAATTGCATGTGTAAGATTAACAATGAATGAGAGGAACGTTGTTGGAAGTGGATTTTCAATGATCATTATCTACACACAGGCACGTTTGTTTCAAGTAATATAAATGTTCTACAATTTGAAATAACAGTTATAAGAAGTAGTGCCAAATGTAAATGACTGGTGTACCACTGGAGCCAACTAAAAAATAAACTTTGTAATACGTCGAAAGTGCAGGTCAATATGTCAATCAGGTACTACGTCATTACCAATTTGTTTACCTTTTGGAAAATCTCTTTTCTCTGCAAAAATAAAGGAAGGTATCTAAGGTCTCTAAAGGAAGTCCCGCATTTTTGACTCACCACCTTTCTCGCAAGTACATTTTCCTTAACTTTTGCGGAAAAATGAATTCACAAACGCTGACATTCACATGAAATATTTATATAAATAACTCGAGTATACAGGGTGAATGGTGATAATATAATGTCCTAACGCCAGCCCGTGGTTGTGCACCTCAGATGCAACAGAAAAGTTCATCTTGGCCCGTGTCCAATTCTCAAGTGTAAGAAGAAAATGACGTGTAGGGGGGAAATTTGTGTTTGAACGCGGAGGGACTACGGGGTCTACCATGCCACCTCCGTACTAACTCGTTAATTTCGTTTGAAACAATTTTCAAGTTTTTCCGTTTTCAAACACAAATTTCTCCTCTAAATTTCATTGTAAGAATTTTTCATCATACTGTTGGAAAGATTATTAATAAAAGAAGATTTTGTAAAACAGTTTAGACTGGAAAAATAAAAGTCTCTGGCCCAAGACAAGTTTTCTGAAGTTTACTAATTTAGAAATTTCCAAAGTTTGAAATTGTTTCTGTTCTTGCACGAATATACCAAAAAAATTTTGCAGTTTCTTTCTTACACTTGAGAATTGGACATGAGTCAGGAGGAACATTTTTGTTGTATTTGAGGTGCAAAAATACCTCCGTTTAGAAATCTTATCACCAGTCATCCCGTATAAAACTGAGTCAGAGTTTTACTCCATTAGTTTGTGACAGAGCAGCAGTTGCTCTATCACCCAATTCAATGAACGATCACTTTTGTTCTATCGAATCTCCTTCTATCGGATTGCTCCAGTAGAAGTAGTTTTATTACAGACATCGATCGTACTTTCATAAAAGATCTTTTCTCTTACCCTCGTGGTACAAATCCGAAGATCTATTAGGTATTATTATGTATTTATAATTTTCTCTCTTTCTCTCTCTCTCTCTCTCGCCCCCAAATACATAGAAGTCAACTTGATTACAAGATAATATTGTCTATCTTTTCCTTATTCAATTTGCATCATTATTTATCATCCCCATATCCTTGGGTTTACGTAAAGTTTTCTACGGGTAGAAAGCATAGGGTATCAGATTATTATCATCAATTATCTCAATTTTCTAGAACAATACTGTTACAAGTTTCGTCGAAACATCAAAAAAATTTATAATCCCATGTTATTACTTATAGCCACCTTATAATCCCCCAGAAAAACATACCAAATGAAAAATCTTTCTACATGTCGCGATGATTCAATGTAAATCCAAACCGGATCATTCAGTGGCCAACCATCTGAAGATGAGGAATAGAATTGAAGGAGACCAGAAGTAGGAGCAGCCATTTGGCACAAAAAAGGGCTCACCCTGAAGTAATACTGTACAAGTGGTCCCGGGGTGAGTCCTAAGCAGAGGGAGTGGGGTTTTAGTTGGTAGCCCCAATTCATGGGGAGTCCAACACTGTTGGGGTGACTTCCTCTTCGCTCTTAGAGTTTCCCCACTTCCGTAACAAAAAAAAAGTGGCCAACTATCTACTATCTTTCAAGTTGGAGGGAAATCTGGCTATTTAGTAGCAATAAATTGAAAATTGGATGATTTTAAGTTTACTTATGTTTAGAGGATGCTACTTTCCATTTTGGCCTCCTTATAATCCCCCAGAAAAACATACCAAATATATATATCTATCTATCGATATATCTATCGATATATATATCTACTATCTTTCAAGTTGGAGGGAAATCTGGCTATTTAGTAGCAATAAATTGAAAATTGGATGATTTTAAGTTTACTTATGTTTAGAGCTACTTTCCATTTTGGCCTCCTTATAATCCCCCAGAAAAACATACCAAATGAAAAATCATTCTACATGTCGCGATGATTTAATGTAAATCCAAACCGGATCATTCAGTGTCCAACCATCTACTACCTTTCAAGTTAGAGGAAAATCTGGCTATTTAATAGCAATAAATCGATTATTGGATGATTTTAAGTTTACGCATGTTCAGAGGATGCTGCTTTCCATTTTGGCCTGAAACTTGTGGGAAGACAATCCCTGGAAAACATACCTACCTACTGCAAATAAGATAGTTGGGAATTGGCAAGAATTGACGGCAATACGAAAATGCAAGTGAAAATTACTATTGTTTTCCAGGAAAGGAAAAAAAGCTAATGTTCTTTATCGATAGAATCGGGATTATATAATGCCGTTTCCACCCTTGGAGATTTCATTGCATCGGTCTCGGAAAAGGCCTGTCAGGAAGGACGAAAAGCGCTAGTCTATAATAAATCATCCAACTTCAAGGGAAGGTGCGGGCCCTGTGGGTGATACATATTCTCTGGAGGAGGCGTCAAAATCTCAGGCTAATCAATTTTGAAAACATTTCTTGCGGGAAACCCGACCCTCCCCGCACTTCCTCTCAAGCCGCGGAGTTAATCTTATTTTTACTCCCAGGGGCCGATATCCATCAACCCCGCCTGGAGAAAATAAAATGCGCGACGGGTTCCTTGCAGAACTTCTTGGCCAAGTTCGTCTAGTCTAAAAGCGAAGTTCATTTCGAAGATTCACAAACTTTCTTGAATTTATTTTCCCTTTTTTCTTTCTAACTTTCCATTATTCGTTTAACTGTTCCTACGCTGTTCATTCCATCGAGAAATATGCAATAAACTGCATTGACGCGTTAAAAGCATTGAGCAGGTTAAACTAATTACTCTTGGTAATCAACTTTATGTTAATCACGGACACTCCCGACGGAGGTTATTGATTCCGACTAACTGGGAGGAGACTTTTCCTGCTTCCGTCAATTTTGTATCGCTTTTCCGCCAGAGCCGATGCAAATATGAGCATAAAAACAGTCATCATTACTTTATTACTTTACAATACCTTACAATACTTAACAATGGTGAACAAGCGGTGTGCGTCAAATCAATAATTCCTCCTGTGAACTATTGTTTTGACGGAAAACGCTTGATCACCATTCAGTACACAGTAGAGTATAATTAGGAATTTAAAAATTATCCACGCTGTGGATTCATTGCAGGGTTAAACCATTTTATAATCGCTGTTACTTAGTTTGTCATGTAAAGAACGTTATCTCAGTTCTAAAACTAAATGATTTTGATTTCAATGGCATTCCATTGTAACCAGGAATGTTTGTTTGTTTTTATCAAGAATGATGCAACGTTTTTAGTTTATTATTTTCAATAATATGCCTTTGGAATCGTGCAAGAAAAACAATTTTAACACTCCCTCAAAATTTTATGTTGTAGGTTTCAAGGTACGTCTCTCAAGAATCCGAAAATCTAATCAATAAGTTTCCGTCCGCCGTACTCGGCACTTTTCTTAGCAATCCTGGACCGATTTGGTTTAAATTTGGTATATGGGCTCCATTTGGGGTCTAGTTGTGCCGCAAAGCTTTTGGTTGATGTCAGTCACTTCTAAGGGGTGAAAATTGAGGGTTGAAATCTTCGAGTTGTGCTTCCTTAGCAATCAGTAATCAAATTTCCATATGAAGCTCCCTATTTTTCGAATCAAGTGTGAAGCATTTAGTTCTTTCTAATAAACATGATTGTGAAGGTGTGAAGGCAGTATGGTGTGGTAGGTAGTATCTACCAATGTTTGGTAAGTAAAAAAAAGTTGGTGGGTAAAAAAAAGCTACAAATTATTGCCCAAAGGTTTATTATTTTCTGTATAGATCATGCTTCTGTATAGATCACTGGTTTTCCATCAATATCACCTACCAAAATCTGTATTCTCCCTTGACCCTCCCTCTCAAATTTCAGCTTCCTGCAATCAATAGGATTGAAAATGGCTTCGGAGCTCACTCAGCTGATCAGTGATCACCCAGGCGTCTTCAGCATTCGAGCTCCGAAGCCATTTTCAATCCTATTGAACGCAGGAAGCTGAAATTTGAGAGGGATGGTCAAGGGAGAATACAGATGTTTGTAGGAGCTATTGATGGAAAACCAGTGATCTATACAGAAGGGTGATCTATACAGAAAATAATAAACCTTTGGGCAATGATTTGCAGCTTTTTTCGCCAATAGCAAAAACAATTCATTCTGTTTTTGATTGCAAAATCATGGTTTTTCCGTTTAGTTATCTTGTTACCTATGATTATTTGGGAAAGACGTCTGTGTTGGTCTTCTGCCTGGTTTTGGAACCGACCAGGAAAAAAAAAGTTTAACCCCCCATCAAAATTTGTTGGTTCACGTTGTAACAATATAGCCGTCCGTCTCCCGCACGCGGCACTTACCTCAGTTAGCATTGACCGATTTTGATGAAATTTTGTATACAGGCTCCATTTGGGGTCTAGTTGTGCCCCGAAGATTTTGGTTGATGTAGGTCACTTTTGAGGGTTGAAAAATAAGGTTTGAAATTTTGAAAACGCCCTAACTCAAAAAATCTAGCGAACTTGTAAAAGGTTGAACTTGTGAAAAGTTGAACTGAATTTGTAAAAAGTTGAATTGAATATGTAAAAGGTTGAATTGAATTTGTAAAAGGTACAAATAAATGTGTAAATGCTTATAAGCGTGGCGACAAAGAAGGCGACTGCGATGCGTTCTGAAAACGTTTATTAATAAATCTATGAGTATAACAAGTGGCTAACAAAAGTATTAAACAATTAAATTACAAACAACCAAAAACAACTTGGTACCGGAAAACGAATCGGAACGAAGAAGCCTTCAAACGCGAATCGTCGACATCTCCAGTGGAAGTTTCAATGAGCACTGTCGGCTGTGCCAGGAAGGTCTCAGGAAGGCGTGATCCGATTCATATTGAGCGAAGTAAGATAAGAGGCAAAAGAAGGTAACGGCGGGGAAGGGCTAAGCGGTATTAGTAAACAACGTTTATATGCTATATTCAATCATGAGTAAACGATTATTAGTATCTGAACCAACAGTAATCTAATTAAAATCGGTGCCGATCCATTTGAAAAGAGCGAAACAATCTAATTATCACTTGGAAATTATTAACTATGGCCATCTCATAACCATAACCGATGTTCCACTTGGGGGTTTATGTGGCAGTCCCTCGTAAGTACAGCTTCGGTACCTGGAGCTCTAATTACTGGAAATTGGGTCGAGAAGTGTCGCATATTGCACTAGGGAAGTAACTAAGTCTAGAAAAAGACGGAGCTACAGCTTGCGCAGGTAGACATCAGTAGTTGTTGACATAACTTGCCACATAACTACTGTTTAGCTCCTCTTGTGACAAAACCATAACGAATGAAGCAGCTTCCAATCCAATACTAATCCAGGGAGACATGTACGTGTCAACTCCGTCTCCACCTTTGTCGTCGTGCTTTCTGCTCTCAATTTCGTTGTCTTCGCCAATTTCACACCGGCAGTTTCACCCTCGACTACCTGCTTCAAACCTGAATTACCACGTCTATTCAAGAGTAGGGTTTGAAGGCGCTCCACAGCACCAGGAGCTTTAATTACATCCAATTTCAGGACCCACCGGCGTCAGCCTTCTGGTGTCCCCAATCACGCTACGCCCTTTGTCTTCTTGATACGATTTAAATTGAAGCCATACAAAACCACACACGCTCTCTTCAGTAAAATTATGTGTCCACATTTGCTGTATCACAATGGTCAAGATAAAATAGAATATTTTTCAAATAATACACTCTTAGGGATGGGTGCTATTGCACTAATTCTGATAGGTAGTTCTCGAATGAATGACGGAATAATACCAAGGCAGTAGTAGGATCGTACAGTAGGACCGTTTTAAGCTTTATAGTTTGCATTCAGGGATATAACTTGTAACAGCCTTGTCCTGATTACCCTCACTTCTGCTACGAGAAGAATTGTTACACCTAAGTGGTTTTCGCGGTTTCCATTAGGCATTTCAATCCTTTTGGTATTTCTTCCATTTTTTATTTAATTCGTCCGTTTGCAATACCTGTATCAGTCTATTTCAGGATATCATTAGTTCTTTACGTAACTTGTTTATTATCAGGCACTAATTTTACGTTATAACGTTGATGTAGCAAATAGATGAAAATATAAGTACTTATTTAGAAAAAACTTAAATTGTCAATTTAAGTAATAAAGTTCAAGTTTTCTAGCATTTTTCACTCTTATTACTCAAATATAGTTTGTCACTATTTACACATATTGCACATTGACCATTATTGGGAAGAAGGGAACGCTCGAATGTAGAAGATAGGGGTTCAAGCGCATCACAAAAAGAAGAAAACTCATTGGAATTGGGTGCCACTTTTTTCTTCAACTCACAATGTTGCAAACTTTCATAACCAATAGTTACATAGGTCAATCAATATCGAACAAATTTTATTTCGAAATTTTCATGAAAAGCAATATTTAATGGGTTTCAACTGGAATGTCCAATGAAAAGCATAACTTTTTTTTTGAGCCCTCCAATATTGTTTATTGATGTTTATATGGTTATAGGATTTTGTGAAACAATAGTTAAATTTAAAATTGGTAGGGGACACAAGATAAATTATTCATCTTTTGTAAATTGTTGTACCGACGTTTGTACCCCTTTGTGAGATCCGTGTCCCAAAACCTTATATGTGACCTCCTGGGGGTATTCATCGCTAAACCTACCTATAAGTTATCATAATATAAGAAAATCTCTTACTGGCATCTTCCTGATTCAACTAGGCGAGTTAATAATGAAGAAGGATTGAAGTTTACCATCCTTTCAGTATTTTGCTTATTCGTTACAATCATTTTCCCCTCCCACGTTCGCCAACAAAAATTCGCTGATTGATCGGATTGGTAAACAATTTTCCCGTTACTGAACAGGTGGTGGAAAGAGAGTATGCCTCTGTTAAAAGTCAAACAAAGGTAATTCCTCTTTAAACAAAGGAGGAGGGTTGCAAGGAGGGTAGGATCGGATGGGCGAGCGGGTTAACGCCGCTAATTGCTTGTTTTAGGCAAATCGAATCTCTTCTGACTCACCT
The DNA here is from genome assembly GCA_009739505.2 of Apolygus lucorum. NCBI lineage: Eukaryota > Metazoa > Arthropoda > Insecta > Hemiptera > Miridae > Apolygus > Apolygus lucorum. The sequence goes on along the minus strand of CM019177.2, from coordinate 39,272,333 downwards.
CGAAGTATTATTGCTGACTCCGTCGAGGGTAGTTAGGTAAATGTTTGATTCATTTTGTCGAGGGCGGTGGAAAGGTGGGGTAGCACAACCCGAGGTTTTCGAAGGAAGGTCGACAAGGGTTGTCTCTGCGGTTTGAAAGTGATAATTGCGGAGGATGAAGGCGGGAGGGAGCAGAGCGAAGCAAGCGCCATCTGTGACCAACCGCAGGGCTTCGAGGTGCGCATCCCAAAAGGAGGGCAGGCGAGATGCGGACGTCCGCAACTAATTGCCTGCCCTCTCATACTTCGTTAAACAGGGGTGGGCCTCACCACATCCCCTGAGGCTCCCCTGGTTTAGTAAATTCACTTGTTTTCTTCCCCTTCCCTGGATTGAAAATAAGTAAGTTAGGGTGAGAAACAGTTTTTCAACTTTCTCGTCCAGAGTAAGTTTCCCAAAGAGGAAAGTATGAGGTTTCCCTTTTAATGGACTAATGGACTTGATTCTTGATATCGGCTGATTTTTAGGATCTCAGACCAAGATTTGGGCGTCCTTATGCGATTAATCTGGGTTCAAGGAGGACAACAATCAACGGAAAGAAAAATAACCTCATACAAATCCGTTTTAGTCCATTCTGAATCCAAATCCGCTAAACAAAACCACAGGTGTACGAGAATAGCTATGTGTGTGTATATGTATTCGTGCATGTATGTGACAAAATCATGTGTATCTACATTCTGCCCAGGCCTTAGTTTTCAACTGATTTGCGTTGTTTTTGTCTAGTTCGACGCGGAAACATAATATTGTGATGGAAACCATCACATGCCATAGTTTTGTTGACGTTGTTAAAGATTTGAAAATATCGTTGTTACCCTGTTAGGTTTTGTTGTAAAACTCTCAAAAAAATATAGAGCGCCTTATTTGGATATTATTCCTTGAAATTTTGTACAATTGGCGCCCAACGACTGCTCGTACCACCCCGGGAAAAGGAGAGTGAGTCTCTAAATGTCACGCCGCACAATTTCCACACGGAGAAGGCCTGCTGATCCAGAAGAAATACCGGTTGAAGCTGTTCCTAGCAATCAGAATAACGAAGTAATGCAAAGGATGAATACGGTGGAATCGGACATAGGGGTTATAAGGAACCAACTCGGTGAGCTCATTTCGAATTTAAACACCCAATCAGTACAAGATACACAGGGTGATGTTCTTTCCCGTAGAATGAACACCATTGAATCAGATGTTGGTGTCATCAAAGATCAACTCAGTCAATTGGTATCTCAGCTGAACAATCGAGTTTTTCTTGAAGCTCGTCCACACTCGCCTGATCAGATAGAACCTAGACAAGTTACAAACACAGTTGATCTCCAAATAGCAAACAGTTCCCACAAAAAGTTCCCAAAACCAACAAAATTTGATGGTTCTATTTCATGGGAAGAGTATTGCACTCAATTCACCATAATCGCAAATGCAAACAAATGGAACGACAAAGAAATGGGAGAGCATCTTGTTGCTTCTCTGTCTGGAGCTCCGTTGATGGTAGTCCATAATCTCCCTAAAGAACATCGGGCAAGCTTCCAAAAGTTGGCTGAGGCATTTCAGCTGCGTTTTGGATCTGAACATCTTACTTCTCTATTGCACTCACAATTACAGACACGTAAGCAACGTGAATGTGAGACATTAGCGGAATTGGCAACTGATATAGAGAGATTAACGAGAGGTGCATTTCCAGATTGTCCTCCCGAAGCAATTGAGAGGATTGCGGTCAGATCGTTTATTCACGCAATTAGAGATACCCACGTGAAGTCATCTGTGAGTATTTCATCACCTGAGTCGGTGAGAGCAGCTCTACGTAAAGCCCAAAGACACGAGGCTGATCGTCCAACTGAACAGGTGGTAATGCTGAATAGACCCGTATCTGGACCCTCAAGATGTTACGACTGTAAAGAACTAGGACATTTCCGTAGAGAATGCCCTAAACGTAAGCAGTCGGAAAACTAGATTCAGCCGAGGCAACGGGCCCTGCCCTGGCTAATTCTCCGACTCTTGGCCCACAAAAAGTTGAAAGAAAGCAACCAAGTGCTGTTTTTGTTGAGGTGATATTGGGAGAACGCAGATGTGGAATGCTTGTTGACACGGGTGCAACTGTTTCCATCCTCAGACCCGACGTTGTTCAAACGCATGGGTTGGTTGTTACTGTACCATCTACTAGGGTTCTTCAAACAGCAGCACAAAGTAACATGAGAGTCATGGGAGAGTGTGTTGCCTCAGTGAAAATAGCCAACATGAGAGTGAAGCACAAATTTTTGATATTAGAAATTAAAGACAAAGGAATTTTAGGATTAGATTTTCTAGAACAAGTTGGAGCACGGTTGGATCTACCTCAGAAAACACTTTCTTTCCAAGATAAAAATGTACCTCTTTGTAACAAATGGCAATGTGTTGAGAGGGGGCTCCAGTTGATAGTTGAGTGCCAAGACACATCCTGGATAGAGATGGCATTAGCTGAATCTGCTTTGGAGAAAGGAGGAGAACAGTACATGTCAGCTGTAGCGCTTTTGACAAGCTATTCTGATATTTTTGCTGTTGGCGATCAACCGTTAGGCAGGTGTTCTGTTGTATCTCATAGCATCGATACAGGCGATACAAAACCTATAAAACAAAACCCAAGGCGAATCCCATATTCTCAACAGCAACATGTTGATAAACTAGTTAAAGAAATGGTTGATCAGGGAGTCATCGAACCGTCACAGAGTCCCTGGGCATCGCCCATTGTTTTAGTCCCGAAGAAAGATGGATCGACGAGATTTTGTGTTGATTATCGTCGTCTCAATTCGGTGACCAAAAAGGACTCCTATGCCATACCCTGTATACAAAGCATGCTAGATGCGCTTAGTGGGTCTAATTGGTTCTGTTGCCTTGATCTCAAAAGTGGTTATTGGCAGGTTTCCATGAATGACTCTGACAAGGAAAAAACAGCTTTCACGCTCTACGGTAAAGGTTTATGGCAATTTAAGGTTCTACCTTTTGGCCTATCCAACGCTCCAGCCACCTTTCAAAGGTTGATGGAGAGAGTCATACCATCTAACCTAGCTCTTGTGTATTTGGATGACATTATCGTCCACGGAAAGGACTTCGGTGACGTCCTGCAGAAACTAGAGGGAGTATTTAGGAGACTGAGAGACGCAGGCTTACAAGTCCAGCCCAAGAAATGTTCTTTCTTTCGCAGGGAAACCCATTATTTGGGACATGTTATATCCGGAAAAGGCGTTTACACTGATCCTAAGAAAACAAATGCAGTTGAGCAATGGCCCACTCCAAGGAACAAAACTGACGTCAGATCGTTCATGGGTATGTGCTCCTACTATAGGAGATTTGTGAAAGACTTTGCCACTATTGCCCTACCCCTCTACAAACTGATGGACAACCACAGCCTCTTTATTTGGGATGAAAGTTGTGAAATCAGTTTCTCCAAGCTTAAGAAGGCCATGACCTCCTCACCAGTACTAGCTTTTCCAGATCTGACACAACCATTCCTTCTTGATTGTGATGCGAGCGCACATTCGGTAGGAGCCGTTCTCTCCCAACAAATCGGTGGTGAGGAAAAAGTTGTAGCATATTTCAGCAAGACATTATCAGCCCAGCAGAGGAACTATTGCGCAACAAGAAGAGAACTCCTGGCTGCAGTCCTAAGCATACAACACTTCCATGAATACCTCTATGGGACGCATTTCACGTTGAGGACTGACCATGCATCTTTAACGTGGTTGACCTCTTTCAAACGACCCGAGGGACAACTTGCGAGGTGGTTGGAAATGCTCCAAACATATTCCTTCGAAATAATTCATAGGCCAGGTAAAAACCATGGGAATGCTGATGGCCTCTCAAGACGCCCATGTGGGATTCAATGTTCTTTCTGTGACAGAAGAGAAGCCCAATTCACAAAACAAGTAAATTTGATTTGTACGGAAACTTTTCAACCAGCCGAGTGGCAGGACAATGTCATCCAAACTGTAATTTCCAAGTTACAAAGCGGTGTGAGGCCATCCCCAGAAGAATTGACACCTATGGACCCCAAAACTCGGCAACTTTTAGCTCGATGGGACTCTTTAACAACCAGAGATGGGGTTCTGTACCATAAGTGGGAGAGACCTCAAGGTAGAAGCTACTGGCAAACTGTAGTACCAGAGAATCGTGTCCCAAATGTACTCACACAATGCCACAATAGTACCACAGGGGGTCATTTCGGTTTCATGAAGACCCTTGGTAAGGTCCGCCAGCACTACTACTGGCCAGGAATGGGCGCAGATATAAAAGCTTGGTGTAAGACCTGTATTGAATGTCAGAAGACCAAAGGGCCGAAACAGAGGAAACCAGCTCCCCTACAGCAGTTCATGATGGGAGGCCCCATGGAGAGGCTTGGAATGGACATTTTAGGACCTTTCCCTCGAACTAAAAAGGGGAATAGATTTGTTTTAGTTATTTCTGATTATTTTACAAAATGGCCCGAAGCCATCGCTGTACCGAATCAGGAAGCTGAAACCGTGGCAGCTGTTCTAGTGGATCAAGTATTCAGCCGTCATGGGATCCCAACCGAAATTCATACGGATCAAGGGCGGAATTTCGAATCGAAACTTGTGAATGAGATGGCAAAAATCCTCGGAACACGCCATACACGCTCTACACCACTTCACCCTCAGTCTGGAGGACTTGTGGAACGCCTTAATAGGACAATTACCAAATACTTAACAGCATTTATCAATTCCAAGCAAGACAATTGGGATAAGTTGTTGCCATTGTTTTTGTTGGCGTACAGGAGTGCTCCACATGTCACCACAGGTTTTTCTCCATCTTTAATGGTTTATGGTCGAGAACTCCAGCTTCCAGAGGAACTAGTAAGACCTACTTTGATCGAGCCCCAGCTTTCAACAGCCTATGCATTCCAGTTACGCAGAGACATGACGGAAATTCGTGAATTCGCTCGTCTAAACATGAATTTGCAGATGGTAACTCAGAAAGAACGTTTTGACAGACATGCAAAACCAGTGAGCTTCGAGAGTGGTGATTGGGTGTGGGTTCACGAACCGAAAAGAACAGTGGGACGATGCCCCAAATTGCAGCCTCAGTGGACTGGACCTTGGACTGTTGTTCAAAGGAAAAATGAAGTGCTGTATCAGTTGCAACTCGGAAGGATGAAGAAATACATACACGTCAACCGAGTGGCTCGTGCTGATGTGAAGAAGACGGGGGTAGTGTGATGGAAACCATCACATGCCATAGTTTTGTTGACGTTGTTAAAGATTTGAAAATATCGTTGTTACCCTGTTAGGTTTTGTTGTAAAACTCTCAAAAAAAATATAGAGCGCCTTATTTGGATATTATTCCTTGAAATTTTGTACAATATTTAGTATCAACCAATATCATTTCGTCGCTGGAATTTCGAGATTTGTGTTTAAGGGTGATGAAGGGGGGTATATTTACTGAAATAAGGCTCATTCTGGCGATACCGATTTGCGTGTTTCTTTTTTTCGAATCAGATTACCAGTTGTACATTACGTCATCAAAAATCGAAATTCACTAGGGGAGAGGAGTGGAGGTTAATAATATTAACTTGGGAATACTATTCCCAAAATGAACGATTTTTCAATATTTGGGTTCCTTTTATGGCTTACTAATGGTACCCAAGCTTTGAAATTGAGTGATCTTTGTCAACATACCTATGGATGTTCATGAATTATTCTTTGTGCCACCATGGAACAAATCAGTGGTGCCACCATGGTGTCTGGACACCATAAACCGCATATTTCCTGGAATTTTGTGTTTCACCTTGATTCGGATGTAAACTTCTACAGAGTGCCTATCAAAACTAACCGATGAAAGTTCAACGGTACGACGTATGACCGCTTTGATGCCAGACTGGGGGTGAACTCGTTGGGTATCGTAGGTCATGGATTTTAAAATGCGGTTCAAATTCGAACCTCTCTGCCGCTAAAAATGTCATGGTGGCCATTGGTGAGCAGTGGGGGTGTCCACTATGTCACTAAACGCCCTTTTCGTGGGTTTTGGGGATTATGGGCACCAGTCTTTCTCAAGTACTTTGCTGGCCGTAGAATCCGTGTTATGAATGTTACCTGACTTCTGAAATCCCTAGTGGAATGAAAACATAACACTATATCAGTCAAATAGTCTATCCTGAAAACCCAATTCGTAAAAAAATTATCCTAGAAATAGAATGGAACAGTTTGGTCTGCATTTACCTTGCCTACTCTATCCAGCTCCCTCTAGGGCCCATAAAGAAGAATGTGGTATTTTTGGTTTATTGTTGAAATGTGTAATCGACCAGAAAAAACGCTGCAAATCATTGCTCAAAGGTTTATTATTTCCTGTATAGATCACCCTTCTGTATAGATCAATGGTTCTCCGTCAAAAGCACCTACCACCATCTGTATTCTCCCTTGACCTTCCATCTCAAATTTCAGCTTCCTGCGTTCAATAGGATTGAAAATTGCTTCGGAGCTCACTCAGCTGATCAGTGATCTGAAGAGGGAAGAAGATCTCCTCGAATGCTGGAGACGCCTGGAAGGGCACTTCCATTCAATAGGAGTAGAAAAGGTTTTGGAGCTCACTCAGCTGATCAGTGATCTGAAGAGTGAAGAAGATCTTCTCGAATGCTAGAGACGCTTGGAAGAGCACTGATCAGGTGGGTGAGCTCCGAAGCCATTTTCAATCCTATTGAACGCAGGAAGCTGAAATTTGAGAGGGAAGGTCAAGGGAGAATACAGATGGTGGTAGGTGCTATTGACGGAGAACCAGTGATCTATACAGAAGGGTGATCTATACAGAAAATAATAAACCTTTGGGCAATAATTTGCAGCGTTTTTCACCTACCAACATTTTTTTTAACTACCAACTATTGGTAGGTACTACCTACCACACCATACTGGCTTCACACCTTCACAATCAAGTTTATTAGAAAGAACTAAACGCTTCACAATCGATTCGAAAAATAGAAAGCTTCATATGGAAATTTGATTACTGGTTACGCAGAAGGCAAAACTGTATACAAATCGAAGAAATGAACAGCGATCGCATTTTAGTCCGATAAAATTTGAATGGAGATTAGACCTCTTTTGCGATTCACACTCATGATTCTGTTTTATCGAAAGAAAACCTTCAAGTACTCGTAGGGACCGAACGGTTAGTTCTACAGAGCTCCGGGTGGTCTCAAAAATTTTTAAAAATTCAATACTATTCAAAATTGGTGAAAAAACGATACCTTTATTTCGAGAGTTTTCGAGCTAGGGCACTCTTGAAAATTTCAACCCTTAATTTTCACCCCTTAGAAGTGACCTACATCAACCAAAAGCTTCGCGGCACAACTAGACCCCAAATGGAGCCCATATACCAAATTTGAACCAAATCGGTCCAGTGTTGCTAAGAAAAGTGCCGCGTACGGCGGACGGACGGAAATTTTTTTATTCGATTGTCGTATTCTACGTACCTTGAAACGTAAAACATAAAATTTTGAGGGGGGGTTAAAATTTTTTTTTCTTCCTCGATTCCAAAGGCTTATTTTGAAAATAATAAACCAAAATTGTAACCATCTTCAAAAATTTGTTGGTTTACATTTCAAGGTACGTAGTATCAGAAAATCGAATACAAATTTTGCCGTCCGACCGCCGTAGTCGGCACTTTCCTTAGTTACCATGGACAGATTTTGGTGGAATTTGGCATATGGACCTCATTTGGGGTCTAGTTGTGCCGCGAAGCTTTTGGTTGATTTCACTCACTTCTAAGGGTTGAAAAATAAGGGCTGAAATTTTTAAAACGCCCTAGATGGAAAACTTTTGATACAAAGGTATTGATTTTTTATCAATATTTAAAATAGTATTGAATTTGTAGATTCGAATGGGACCACCCGAAGCTCTGTTGTTCGTTCTCTATGAGAACTTGAGGGTAGGACTTACGATAAATTAGAAACAGAAGTGTGAATCACAAAGGAGGCCTAATATTCGTTCACATTTTTGAGACCCACAACTCTTTATTCCTTTGGATTGAGTGTGAAGTGTTTGTTTATCCAAACTTGATTGTGAAGCGAAAATGTAGTTGGTAGGTAGTGGCAATGGCAAAGCTGTGTTCTTTGCTGGCCTGCGATCTACACTGAAAAATAACAAAACTCTGTTATAATTTTTTTTTGACAGCGTTTTTGTTGTTTTAGTTAGGTAGCTAAGGTGACAAAACAATTGACTCGTAGCTGTTTCACGAAAAATAGAACACTTATTGGAACAGTCAATCGGGAACTGTAATTGTGACCTACATTATTATTGGCGTGTTATCCCAAAACGGAAGGCTCTTGAAAAGCTGTTTTGTATGCTGTATGGATTCTCGGGTCACAGCGATGTGAGCTATAAACTTTTCCACCCTCCAAGGCCTCCCAGATCTCATACCCAATGTTGTATCGTAAAAAAGTAATGGGAAAATCTCCGTTATATCGTTCCATACTGTAAAATTCCACTAAAAATGAAGTAACCATATACCAAAATTACCTCCTTCAGCAAAATCATGACTTTAGGATTCCTAGATGAAAATAATAGAAGGAAGCTCATACAAATCGAATAAGAATATTCTACAATCATAATATGATTGTATCATAATATTATTATGATTATAGTGGCCTAACAAGTTTGATCACACAATTGTGCCAAGGTCAAACCACCCAGATTGGTGGTTCAAGGTAAGGTCCAGGTCACCTCGTGCCTAACAAATAGGGATTCAACGTGCAATAAATATTGATCAAGGAGTGGAGTTTTGAATTTTTTTGTCTGGATCATTAAATAGATTACATCAAGTTATGATATTTCTACATGTTATTTCTGTCAGAAAAATGTGAATTGATCCTATTGAAGAATTTATAACTGCGATAATTCCCTGATTGGGAGCAGTAGGATCACCGATGAAACTGAACTTGGCAAAATCACTGGATATTTTAGCTTGTTCCTGAGATCTTCTGTGATCCTGTCAGCTCCAAGTTCGACCTTGACACCTACTTTGATTTTGGTTTTCGCTTTCAAAAGTAACTACAGAAGTCATGGAACTACGATACCTACTTTTGAGTACGTGTCATGGAATGTTCCCTTCAAAAGAGTGGTAACTACTAATTCGAATTCGGACATTCTAATATAAGTCAATCCAATTATATAGTAATCATTCTTATTTCAAGTTAACCTATAACAAAATGTCCCGAGAGTCTATATTTGCTCTTTAATAAAATAATCGTTTTAGTTGTTTGGGACCTTTAATGGTTTATTATTTTCAATCAAAAATTAATACCCCCCTTCCCCCATAAATTTTTATGGTTTACTTTTCAAGGTACGTAAAATCCTAAAAACCGAATTAAAATTGTCCAGTCAATCCGCCTCACGCGGCACTTTTGTTAGTTACAATGGACCGATTATGATGAAATTTGGTATACGGGCTCCATTCGGGATCTAGTTGTGTCCCGAAGTTTTTGGCTATTGAGTAGGGGTTAAAAATTTCAAAACGCCCTATCTTGAAAGTTATTGATACAAACGTATTGTTTATTTCTTGAATTTAAAATAGTATTGAATTTTTCGAGTTGTGTGAAACCACCCAGAGCTCTTTAAGACCAACTGTTCAGTCCCTAAATGGACTTGAAGTTGAGACGAATGATAAAGCAAAAACGCAAGTGTGAATCACATTATTATTATTATTATTATCATAATTTTTTTTTTGTTAATTTTCAACCAATGAGGTCATGTATGCCTATATCAACAGTTACAAACTTCTGTTTAATTTCTAGTAATACATTTAGCGATCTCAGATTAGAGAAAAGTCGTTCGAAATGTTTTGAGTTATTTCCCAGGATCTCTTAAGGCTAAGTATCCCGATTTTAATAAGATTTTTGTGGATAGATGGCAACACTTTCTCATTTGTAGACAAAATGGAATATTTGTAAACTGCTTACACAGACTTATTTAGAAAGCAATTAAAATTTGGGTACTTACGTTATGTTAAATTGAAGAAAGGTATAACAATTACAATCCGCTCATAAGAATTTAAAATGTAATTACAGCTTCATCAGCGTTTGTAAAATTGCGCTTCGTTGTTCATTTCGTAGTTTAAAGCGTTCTGTTGGGAGGATCGTCTTCAGGTTGCAGTTTGAGTATGTAGGTGGAGGTTCTCTTTCCCCTTCCGTAGTTTTCATCAGGTGTCAATAAATCAGTCTTGGGTGTCCACTGCTTCATTTTGTCAAAACTAACTCTTCACGGATGTTCACAGAACATGTTCGCAAACTCTTCACAGTTTAGATAGTTCGGAAATTCGTCGAACTATTGAGCTGATTCGCAAAGGACAATAAGAGAAAAGCTATGAGACTAAGTGGACTGTGAAAAGAGGAAGTTATCAAATCAATTTGGAACAAGCACGGAATCTGAATGTTGCATCTCGTGGAATTAAACTCACGTAGAGGATTTCCCAGGCCTGGTACTATTGCTTGATGAAAACAGAGCGGGCGGCGATGAGGATGATGGTACTCAGGATCCGTGATCAAGTTATAGTTACTCGTGGATTACCTCCAAAGGTTTCAAATTAATACGGGAGAGTAACTCGAATTTACTTCGGAAAGGTCTTAACAACATTTCAGGTTTCTCGACAAAGAAAAACTAATCAAAAATAGCCGCGGGGCGCGAGAGACGTTCATGCGAACCAAGTGAACACTAAACTTCATGCACCGGAGGGCACTCAGAGTGCAGCACTCTCCAGGCCATTCGGCGTCAACAACGGAGAGAGGAGACCACACTCCCATCAACAACATTTCTCGTTGTTATGTTCACTGACGGAAACAGTCCAAATCTCCTTTCAAATTTCAGCTGTTCAACTCTTTATTTCTTCGAATTTAGTTCCACGCCACTCAGTTGTGCTTCCCTATCAACCAACAACCAATCAACGATGCTTTGCTGGTACGTTCTTTCTGTTCTCAATGGTGAAACATGCGCAAAAGTATGGTTTTAAGGTAGTGATATTTCCAAACCTGTGTTCTTTGTAGAGGTGTGTCGGTACAGCTGTACCGGGACTGTGGAACCGAGTATCAGGTTGGAACGGTTCCACGCAGTGACAAAAACTCGACCCTTACCGGTCCAGTTCCACGGACTGATAAGATATCTTAAGATGGCTCTGGACCGGGAAGAGAATCTTTTCTATCGGTCCAGTTCCATCCTCACCAATCAGAATGATCTGATCAATCATCTCATCAATCTGATCATTCTGATTGGTGAGGATGGAACTGGACCGGTAAAGATGTAACCGGACCAATAAGATATCACAGAGAATGGTTCAATGGCTCTGGACCGGTAAGCATGGATCTTGTTCTCAGTTCTGTTCCATGTTGTACCTGGAAGCGCCCTTACTACTTCCATGGACTGAGAATGGTTCATGGAATGGCTCTTGAGCGGGAAGTTTTCTTCTGGACAGGTTAGCATGGAAGTTGTCTCCAGTTTTATTAATTTATTATTGTCATGTTAAGTTCTCTGCAACGTCATAATTCTTTCCTTGAATTGTTTGGTAACTATTAGTTATAATAAATTGCCTCTTTTGTAACACTTGTTCAAATTCCTTCCTTTTAGCGAATTGTCAAGGAAAATGATGCTATTGTATGCAAGTTGAGATCATAAGCATGGAAGAAGGACGATAGGGATTTGACTGCCTGCTTCATCCATGCCATGTGAGTGGGATTTGATCGCCTGTATCGGTAATGGAACTGTACCGGTAATTTGGAACGGTTACATCTTTGTCACCGTAACCGTTTGGAACCGGTCCAGGGAAATGCCTGGACCGACAACCCCT
>CM019177.2:39232024-39260395 GCA_009739505.2 Apolygus lucorum | reverse complement strand
AATATTTGAAAAACATTGTACAGCATCCAAATATTCGTGAAATATTCGAAACCTAGAAATATGTTTTTTGGTCCCAAATATGCAAAATATGTTCAAATTTAATTGCGTTTGAATTCTTGAAATAGCTCAACCCGCTAAAAACGGATTCCTATGAACATTCAGAGCCTAAAAACTGAATAATCAAAGTATGTAAAATTTCGTCTTTAGTTATGAATGACTCTACTTATCTACTTATCTCATCCATGATTTGTAGGCCTAGGTTGTAGGCTTTTACAAGTATCACCTTCCGCAATACGAGTGAAATGCGCCTATTACTGGAAATCGTAAGGAGTTCTACCTCGTAGCATGAGGATTTCTAGAGCATGGAGAGCTTCTGAAACTAACTTGGTACCTATCCTTCCTGGAACTGGCAGTGTAACTATATTTTCGACGCCGTCATGTAGGTATATTGCATGCGAATACACGTTACACAATACATGAGCACTACATACTTGCAGTCAATAGGTACCTTATTAACCTGTTTTGCTACGCATGCTAATGACTCCGTATTACCAAATACGCACGCAGCTTGAAAGGTGACGTGCGGGTTTGATTAAGTTAACAAGCACATCCCATGAAGCGATGATTATACGGCTGATTGTGATTGGATTACCTCAGAAGCATCAACGTCATGTACGTGCAGTATTGAATGTGCTCTCTTTCTAATCTCGTCTCATGGTGTACGCTAGCAATTAGGAACCAGTTCGGTGTTTGTAATCTGATATATTTTTTCATTTCATTTTCTCTCAATTCTATGAAAAATGAGTTAATTTTTGTAATAAAATAAGGCAGTGTTCCTTTTTCCTAACTCTCTAGATTGATTTCGATGACAAGCTGTTTGTATCCCTCTCATTAACCTATCGGATTATGTTCTGCTAATCAATGCTTTATGTTATGTTATACATACATAAGTGCATACGTCTTGACGTTTGAATTTAAACTTTGTTGAATTGGGTAAAAGACTCGATTCTCAACAAAGCTCCTTATTACGGCACCCTAACTTCAAAATGTAATAACAAGGCTTCAAATGGTAGTTGAAATTAAAATTTGGCGCCACAAAGTCGAGAAACTATTCAGTTTCAAGGTTGTTTCAGCATGTTTAATTTTGGCAGCAAATCAGTAGCTACTGATGAACATTTTTTAGTCATGCGCCGAGTTTTTGATGGTTCACAAAATCAGGCGATTTCTTGTGTTTTCAATCATATTTTGTTTTTTGAACTTCTATTCGTTCCTTTTATGTTCTAACAGGACTAGACCTTTTATATCAATCTGATGTTAGACTCAATATAGATAGGTAGATAGATACTTACTTGTTTTAGGTTTATCAGAATGAAGACAATATTATAATATTTAATTCTCAGTCTAGCGTTTACTTTACCTCGCTGTTCTACCTTGTGGTGAACAGCCGCAAGGCGCTTTATTTTGGCTTAGGGAAATGATTGCTTTACTACTCACGAAGTTTATGTCTATGTTAAAGGGGTTTTCGATGAGTTTTGAAGAATTTTTTGAGTGTTGGAATTAGATACGTTTGGTTTTGACGGTACAACCCCTTCTGAAGGTGTTAAAATTAGGAGCTATAAAGAGACTTTTGAAATTCAAATGTTAACATTGGAAACCATGTAAAATTTGAACATTTCATTGTTATATTTTGCAGAGGAAATGTTAGTAACAAGTTGAGCTAAATATGATCTCTTTCCGCGAAAAATAACGAAATCAAAATGAGGACGAAAAAAATGTTCTTGAGGGGGCCGGAATTAAGGGCTTTTTACCTTGATATTTTGCAATATGAGTTCAATCTTTAGTAAAAACAATAAACCTTTCCTCAAATTAATAAAAAAAATTGTATCTGCTGATTGTTTATTGTTATGGGAAAGATGTTAATTATTTCGGGTATAGGTTTCATTGTTTTTAAATAAACTTTAGTTAATTTAGCAAAAAATTCAAGTCATTTGGTAAAAAGTTCAATCCACATGAAAACCCTACAAAATTATGCTGGTGCCTTGTAGGTTTTTCTCTTTTTTTTAAGATAGTATTGATAGGTACAAGGTTTGATGATCAGTAGTTATGGATTTTTTTTAGAAGTTTCGAACAAGGGATGTGAGGGCGACTGAAAGAGACTCTTCTAAAGTGGGGTTTTGTGTGTATTTGTAACCACTTGAACGGTAGTTAAGCTTCCACTCGATAATATTTCATCACAAGAAATAGAAAAATAGGTATGATGTTTCTTTGGCCGGGTTCAGGTCGGTTATTAATAGCGGTGCTCGATCTCACACCTCCTACATACCGGTATAAATGAACTGGTTAAAAGACAACTGCTAACAGAGTTCTTTCCGCCCCTTGGAGGGTAATCTATTCTAGGACTCAATAAGCTGCCGACGTAAATCATCTTGTTACCGGCGGGAGATACAATCCTTCCTATCTTGGAGTTTCGTTCGAAAATCCGTCTTATGTCATGACTTCACAACGATACCGCCCAGGACCTAATGATAAATTTCCTCATGAGCTGGGCATCCTTGTGTGCATTTATACGCATTTATAAATATCCTGCAACGCTCTCGTGATACGTCCACGATTGTCAATTATTACAAAAGCATATCAATCGGGCCTCGGAGGGAAGTCGAAAGTGGACTTCTTGGAGATCGAAATTTCCACTCTCTTGTTGAGGGTTTCAGAGGTTTTCGAACAATTTTGGTTCCATTTCTGTAAGTGTATTTGTCGTCAAGCCTTGTCCTACTCGAAATCATGGTCCGATTTTTAAAATAAATTTTCCGAGTTACTGTAAGTTAGCCTCGAGACCGGTTCCCTATTAATGTTGTTGAAATCGAACAAAAGCCTAAACACAAATTACTTACCCCGATCCGACCATTTGCTCGAATTTGGAGCGAAGGTCAAGGTTTTTTATAACACCAAGAAGCGTAAAATCATGTTTGTATTTTAGCTCATATTTAGGGTTATGATAACGAGAATTATGCAATACTAGCTGAAGAGCCTGCTTAACGCAGGCAAAAGCAAATCGTAGATATGTGAAAACAAAACCGTATTACCGTGACATAAAATGTCAATAATAAAATTATTACATAAACACGTAATTTATTAAAATAGAAAAAAAATTGATGTCACGGCCTGGAGTCGAACCCGGGTTTCCTAAACCCGAACGGTTTGGATTTTATGTATTAGATTCCCTCTTTCATGTTCAACTTTGGGAAAATCTTCCGATTTATCTACCGAGAGACTTTCGAAATGAACAATAATAACGCCCTGATTTAGAGGTACGCGCCAGTTTCCAGGAACCTAGTAGATAACGAGACCATCTTGAGTTGATTGGGAGACCACTGGAATGCTAGTTCGTAGGAATCGGGTGCAGGTTGTGAAACTTTGTAATGAAGAACTAGAATGGAGGCAATCGGCTGAAATAGAAAAGTAAAAGCCAATAATACCGGTGTGATCAACTTTGAAATACTGAACGTGCATTTAAAGTTCACCGATAAGCGAGGTAACGGTGAATAATAAAGTTGAAAGTTTCAGGGTTGCTCAAATTTTCCCAAAATCGCACCTCAGTTTTCCACCCTTGATAAAAGAAATCCTGATCTTTGGGAATGCAGACAAATCACAAATGGATATTGACTAAAAGTGAATAAGATTGCATATTATCAATTAATCGATTTTATTCGTTGAATCCTTCCATAGTTCATAATATTTAAAAACTATTTTAAAACCAATTCAGGATCAAGATCTCTTCATAATTCAGAGATCTCAAACCCTTGGGTTCCTGGCCTCTGAACCATTGGGACGCTTTTAAAAATAATTTGTCTTTCTCGCGCGAAAAATTTAATTAGCCAAAAGAAAGTAAATATAATTGATTAATAATGGAGTACAATGTTCCCCACCCTCCATCATGTTTACTTTCCCTTGAACTCGAAATTGAGAAAGTAAACCGAACAAAAGAAGAAAAAAAATGAGAAAGTAAGAACGAAAGGAAACCGGCAAATCCGGTGAAAGTAGCTTTCAGACTTTCCCCGAAATAGTTATTAAAAGGGCTTATCTGGGTGCCAGACTCTTCGGTATTCAGAAAACTGTTTTAGTGAAAACCTGGTTACTCGGAACTACCCTACCTATCGGTCGTATTTCTGGAAGTACTCTATATTTAATTTCAATAACTCTCTACCAATCTCGCATGCTGGTTTTTCCTAAAACGAAGGTATTTGTATACCCAACTCGTTCATTCCTCGTTTCTATGTACACTTGTGAAGAGTGAAAGGTGAAGGGAACTTGGTTCAAATGTATTCCAAAAACCGCTTCTGTTCATTAATGTAGAATCAATTTCAATCTTATATAGGTGTGAATATATTCTTAGTTCCTCTGAATAATTATTCTTCATTGGAAACAAGGGTAGAGATATACGAGTATAATAAC
The DNA here is from genome assembly GCA_009739505.2 of Apolygus lucorum. NCBI lineage: Eukaryota > Metazoa > Arthropoda > Insecta > Hemiptera > Miridae > Apolygus > Apolygus lucorum. Next base: position 39,255,943 of record CM019177.2, on the reverse strand, counting down.
GAACATACATATAATTAAACATACATAAAAATACGGGTAACATACAATAACGAAAACCGGTCAGTACAATAGGTTATTATGTATTTCTAAAATGGTCCACGGCGTACGTCTCATGTTCGGCTAGCTAGGACATCATTGTAGTATTTGAAGTTCTACCACACCAGAGGCGCCCTACCAAGGATTAGTTTGACGTTCGACTCATTCGATTTCTAGCACCCTCTTTGATGATAGAGAGCTACGTCAATTTTTCGGATTCCTCATGAAGTTGGTTGAAAGCAGAAAGGTGGCAGGTTTGAAGATCAGCTGATCGTCTTGGAAGCTAATTTTGAAGTGGAATCTAGTATGCCCATGCGTCTGGAAGCTATCGCTCGCAGCGAATTTTAAATGTGATTGGCGCCGCTTGAGGGCACTCGGTTGTTTTAGAGCAGCTAACCACCAATGCCCTCAAAAGACTCATCTTTGTATCTTTGAAGGCCGATTCATCATTACTAAGTTATAGTCCGAGTTTTTTTTCTCACTTTCTATTGTTTTAACCCTTACTACCTCATACTATGCGAAGTTTCGTTAATTAAGAAATACCTATTTCGGTGATAACTCTCATGATTGTGGAATATCATTAAATACGTCCCCCACAGTGTGGTATTGCAGATAAGTTTAACATCATTCTACTGCTCCACTGAATCGTCCGTTAATTAAAAAAAATAAAAATAAAATAAAATAAATGAAAATCTTTAAATTCATATTTAAGTATATGTTTTGAATATGGTTACATTTCTTGATAAACAATTTTTCTCAATCGTCAGTTATAGTCATCTTCGTGTGACCTTTATAATATTCACAACTTTCTAATTTTATTGTCATTGATTGCAAAAGTTCATCTCCGAATGAGGAGAATTCGGTTACTATGTTAAACACTCCGTTTTCGAACGGATAACTCACGAAGCTGGATAGAAAAGCTTTTGAAGTTTCTTCGTGTATGGCTCCCACAGGAATATAGAGCGTTAAGTGATTGGAAACGGTCTCTATAGGAGGGTGGACTGAGAGTAGTAAAGCTAGTTTAGGCTTGGCTTGCAAACTCACGCTCGGAAAAGAGTAATTCTGGGAAGAGCTGAACAACACAAAAAGTTGACATGGAATATACTGCTTCTAATATCACTACGAGAAGCCCAGACTGTATTTTCGTTACACTACTAGCCTAACATTTATTTCATTTTTTGCCACCCCTCCATGATCCAACTTCATGCTGCACGCACGTCTCTCTCTCGAGGCCCAGCGATAAAATTTCCGAAAGCGCACCCGGATATCTATCATGTAGAAAGCGGTCGCGTCGAGTTGAAAACCCTGAATAATAGCTGTGGCAATGTTAGGTACTCAGTTCTGTGGACTTTTTTTCTGTGTCGTGATTTAGTACTTTTGATAAAGTTGATTTCTCGGTTGGATCAGCAAACTCTTTTCGCAGACTGCCTGCGGGGAGTCGCTTCTCGCGTTACTGCGGTTCGGTCGTTTGACATCCATTTTCATACGCATGTCAACGCAACGCCCTACACCCGACAAAAGCCGTCCTCTCACATTGTCCTCTTCATCTCCATATTTAGACGAATGACGTCGAAAGGTGAAAACTATCATCCCTTTTCCTACTAAACTGACGCCCTGGTTTACAGTATTCTGTCCACTCTTATCGATATCTGAACGTAGGGGGAATAACTTGGGTTATGCTTATTCCCAATTGCATTTCTCTGTTTCTTATATGAAACTGTTCCTTTTCAGTATGAATTAGTACTCTCGTAAGAATAATTATTCTCCCTGTGAAAGAAGAAAGGTAGTTGGTTGTGGAATTAGTTCCTTAATGATTACTGATGAATTTCATGACGATCCGATCAGTGGGCGCCGCCGCTGTACATATTCAATAAAAACGATATAACGGAAATAATTCTATACTGTTGTTTCTAAATTCGTGAAATCATCAACTTAATCGTGAAATTGGTGTTTTAAATTAGGGAATTTATTATGCTCTAATCAATCCATTCACATTTGCCCGAATTCGTACTGACTATATTATGTTTATGATATTCTTTGTGGGGACGCTGTTGGAGTAAAGGAAAAAGGTAAGTTAGTCGGTTCTCTGTAAGGTGAGTCGGCCTGGTACCCATTAGTCATTCTTGTCTATCACACAACCCACAAAAGTCTCATAATGTACGAAGTAATTCTTGACCTTACAAAAAGTCACATGAATATTCCTAAATCAAGAAGACTCCGTGTCCCTAGTTTTTCTTTAAGTTTTCCAGACTATTTTGGTCTATTGAGTAAGGTTATTGAATTACTCACACATTACAACCTCGTGATGTGGGAACTAATTTTGGTTGTTGAACTATTTTATTGTTTCATTTTGCTTTGAGACTCCGACAGCCTGACACAAGAATCCTTTAGTCTCCATATTTAATAGCTTTGTACTTTAACTAACATCCCACCGGTAACTAAGAATTGGATAAGAGAGTGGGGTTGAGCTTAGTGCTACGCAGGTTTCGTATTTGAAAACTTGACCACTTTTGTGAGCTCTCAGCACTCCACAATTTAGCTACCCAACTCCTGATATGTTTCAACGTGAAATTAGGCCAAGGATAAAGAATAATTCGAGGGAGAAAAATCTTCCCGTTTATGCCCATTGAAGTTATCGCAAAGCAAAATGAAGCAATTACATCTTGAGGAAGACTAGATATAGAGGGGAATGAGTACTGGGGGATAGGCAATCACAACGAAGACGAAGGGCATAAAATGAAACTTTTTATTGCTTTGGAATCCAAGAAAACCGTTGACGTTCCAAAGGATGATTACAGCTTCGTGATCCAATTACGTTGGGTGGAAAATTCAGCAGTTCTCCGTGTTTCTTGTTCGTTCCTCATCCTTCCTCTTTTTATGTTTCCTTATACCAACTTTCAGGAAAAAATTGAGATAATTAATGGCTGACTCTAATTTGAACATTAAATCCTTTATAGTTTTTGGAGAAAATGCATCGGACTTGGATCGTAGTGGTTAGATGGAAGGAAAGTAGGTACAAATAAATTATTACTCTCAAAATTAGGTTTTATTCCATAATGTTACCCGGTACCAACCTTTCAAACTCATGCTTATACCTTTAGTCAAAATGGTGATTTTTTCTTTCCTCAAAGATTCAATAATTAAAATCTTATAGTCAAGTAAAATTAGTATTTACATGATGTTGAACTGTTATCGTGATGTTCACGACCATGAGAAGCGTGGCTCATTATCCCGTTTGAAACGTTTTCTCTTTCGTTCAAATCTGAATTTCGACGTAGTGAATATTTAGGGACTCTTGACGGTTTTTATTTTTGAATAGTTGTAAACTCTGGGGAAATTTGTTAGTCAGGAAAGAAAGCGCTACCATGGAAGAAAGACAAATTTTCTCGGAATGGATGACGCATAATATGCTGTGAAAGAGAAAGGAAGGAAAAATCGAGATTTAGGAGCTGAAGACGGGAGTAGTACCCATTAAAATTCCGGTCGCAACTTGGGAACAACCCTAATTTGAAGGAGCTGGAGAAAAGTAAGAGAAGCCTTCTGAGAAAAAACTTCTTTTTTTCGTGAATGTTATTAAATTTTCAGGAAACTAAGGTAAGAGAGGGCTCAACAGGGGTGGGTTGTATCAATGAAATCGTGAAATGAGACGAAAATGTATTCTTGACTGAATGGATTCTTGTTATTATTGGATTTGTCAGCAAATCAATACTTTGACTAACATATTCAGAGAACAAGAAAAACGTCGGCCAAGTTGGGTGGATACTTCCCTGTATGTGGCTTCCTCACATGGTCATATAAAACCATGGTGTAAGAAGCTGCTCTTCCACCATTCGTTAGATGAGGATGTTTTCTTCTAACGTAATTTTGGTTCATTACTTTCAATAATGATCCTTTGGAATCGACCAAGAAACAATTTTTTTAAACCCCCTCTCAAAATTTGTTGGTTTACGTTTCAAGGTACGTAGAATCAGTGGCGTCTCCTCCAGGCAAACATAGCAAACACTGTTTGCCTTACTACGAATATGCAAAATAAATAAATTAATTTTGTTGAGATTCTCTAATATTTAAATTTTTTGCACGAATTATTTAGCCGGTTTTGGAAAACCTTTATAATATTTAGGGACTATTTCATTATTATCAAGGAAGTTAGATTAAATAGGAGAATGGAATTAGAAAGTACGTATTTTGTCTTGGATACTAGCCCGCAACACACCCGAAAGTTGAAAAGGTCGATAACTACGTCGGATTGCGGATGATACGCGAACTAGCGCGGGGCCCGGCGATGCAAGGCAAGCAGTTCAAAAAATTGAATTTTTCGGGACTGTTTAGAGTGAGAGGCGAAGATCGGCGGGGTGGCGGGGGGTCATCGCGGTGTCAAGTATTACCATACCACCACTACCACACAACCAGCCATGGCAAACAGTCAAGGAACTGTTTCGTGACCTTGAATGCAGAGGAACTTGGAAGATGAGCCATGAATGCTAATAAGCCTATACATGGCAAGACACAACATATCCATCCACCCAAATTATCTCTAGGAAGGAAAGCAATTCGTTTTTTTCGCCGCCGCAAATAGCAATATAACAATCCGGTTTTTCGTATCTAGGATCGGGCATTTGCATTTTAAAATTCTTTTTATAAAATGAAATAAAATTAACTGTAAACTGTTTTTGTAGTTTCATACAGAGTATGGAAAAATAATCAATCGGGAGTGTAGGGGGATGCAGAGTTCTTATTGTGATGTACATGACAGACATACGAGTATTGAAATGTTGGCCAAATTGATAGGCATCGAAACGTCTTCGATATAAACGAAAGAAAGACAAAGATATCGACTGAAATTATGAAAGTTAGTTAACCTTCTACCATTTGGTGTGAAGTTTAATGTGGATAGTTAATATAATAAGAGGATATTAATGTGGATATACCTACCCAAATGTTAAACACTGCCAGACTTCATGATTTCGGTCAAAAATCGTGTCAGGAACATCAACCTACTTATTAAGATGCACTGAGTCATTGATGTGCTACTACCTCCCGAAATGTAACCTAGTCCAATAGTCCTCGAAATATCTGTCTAGGACTATTCGCGAAATGATGATGGATGGGAAACATTTTTAGGAAGTAATGACAATATTTCATTGTTCCGCATTACGGCAGCACCTGAGTCTCTTAATTTACCACCTGTGGAATCGCTGCATACCAGAGGCACTTCAGGAGAAAGATTTAGAGCCCAAGCCACCTATGTAAGTACGATGAACACATCTGTTATTCACTCAGTCGTAAATTACCGCGTTTCTCTCCAGAAATAGATTTTAAGCATTCCTTAATCAACCCCGATTAATATGTTTTTGAAAATTTTTGAATGATAGTTTCTCATCTATCAATTACTTAAAAAACGGTTGATTCCTATTGTAAAAATTAATGTTGAATGGGAAAATACATTCTTCTCGTGACTTTTCTCAAATCTTATCTTTTATTTAAAACAAATAATAACTGTAGCATAGTAGATTGATGAAAACTATTAATAATCGATTTATTTAATCCTTCGGCTCGAGTTGGAGAAGGGGAGGTCCGATGAAATAAAGAAAAACTTTCCAAATCAATTTCAGTTTAAAAACGTCTGTCAAGTGGGTGTGGCACATAGCTTCCTCGAATCCAAACTCGATTGTATAGATGATCCGATGCAATGTAGTTAATCTCAAAACATCAATATCTATGTGCTACTAAATTTTCAATCAAAGTATTACATCATTTGAATAAGACAACTATTACAGAAAATTGAATTAAATCATAATACTCATAAGGAACTGGTAGGGGGAAGCAAGAAAATATGGTTACAGATTGAAAAAAAAAAAGAATTCAAGTTAACTGGAAAAGAATACACACTTTTACAAGGGTACACATTTGCGCGTTTGCATGCGCATAGGCTACTCTCTACCCGAGGGCGATGATTTTCAAAGAGGGCCATCTACACGCCAATCCACACAATCCCTGAAAATCTAATCGAAATCGGATGAGAAATGTAGAAGTTATGGCTGTGGCAAGGATTTCATGACAGACACACAGCCACGGAACCAAAATTGTTCAGGAAGGTCTGAAACGTAAACGCGAGTGGAAATTTTGATTTTGGAGAACTTTTTTTTCAAGCTTGAAAATCGAAAACAAAGCTTCCGCTACCTTGGTAGACTCGGAAGCAAAAATGTGTTCATGAAATTATAATTGATACCTATTTTTGGTTCTATTATAAATAGATAGTATACCTTGAATTTTAGTCACCCTGATTTCAATTTACATTATTATTATTCATTCATTAAATTGTACTTGATTTGGAAGTACAGGTAAGGAAGGCACGTATGTTGCTTTTATGTAGACTTTGAAAATTACCTATCTGAGAATATGTAGGTATATATCTTCGATTTTAATTTTGTTTGGAATTCATACCTGAATAAGAGAGAGGCCTATCCAGCGGTTCATCACTGTTGAATATATAGGTAACTGGGTACTCAATACCTTGTAAAAGATGAAATTTCTAGCAAATGTCGTCCAGTAGAAGAAAGTTTGCCTCCAATTAAACTTGGACACTTTGGGAGGCTGCAAAAAAAAAATAAATAATTAAGCAAATTCTTCAGGGATTTTCTTTAGGTGGTGAGGCAGCTTCCTCGAAATTTCTGTCGGTTGACCCATTTGGAGTGATGTAATGATGGTGGTTGTTGCAAAATGTTGTCAATTTACCTCGAAGTAAGCAGATTGGAGTGAAAAGCTCTCCTGTTCTCCAGTGCTCCTTCGCAATGAGTGATCTGGGAGAGAAATAACATTGGAAAAAATCAATGATTTTAACAGAAAAATGTGCGAGAACCGTGGCAATCCACATTTGGCATGAAAATTTGAAGAACTTACCTCACCCAACCGGTTGGCAGTTGTGGTGAGCGTACCTCCTTCTTATCTCGCAGGAAGAAGGAGGTAAAAGTAAATAACCCCTTTCTGATATCACTTCTAACAGTAGACTTAGGTTTATTCCTACAAACACCCATCTTTAAAACTTCATAATCATTGTCACCCACATCGCACTCCATTATATGTTTACTGTCCACGTTATAATTTATTTTGGTTGAAATGTCATTGAGTCACCCGTATAGGAGTGAACTAAAAATCTCTTGTTTCAGCAGCTTCACATCAGAACAGATAACTATAGCACTACACCAACATCGAGAAGATCATAAGATGAAGTCACCGATGTTAAATTTTAATTGAAAGATCAATTTCTCGTTCTTTATGGCTCTTTGAATACTCCTTATATAGCCTAATAGGATTTTGGACCCCTTAGGTACCTCTTTCCAATGTGGAAATAGCTAACCATTCTATTGATAAGAATTCATAGTTTACTTCTATTAATTAATTGATGTACATACACGTGAAATTGTATTGTATTCTGCAATTTATTCTTCCAAATGAAATGAAGGATGGCCCCAACTCATGGAATCCCTCTCCTCTTTTTGATGGAAATGCCGTCTACCAAAATCCCTCCGGGGTGTCTCATTTGGCACAGTTGGCTCTCAATTAGCAAACCGGCCTTTTCCCGGTCTCAACGCCCTTTTCCCTTGATATCCTCTCATTTCTTCGCACTTCCTCTAATCAATCCAAGTCGAATCCAATCAAGGGGGCCACGACCCTCGGCTAGGCGCAGAAAAAACGCTCCGAGTACCCCTTCGTCTCCTAGGCGATGAATTAGTGTCTCTTTCAGAGGCGAATGGGAGGGTGATTAATACCTGTTTTCCACGGTAACTTCGGAGGGCGAGGCGACCGTGATTGATAGAAAAGGGGCCCAACAATAGCTCTCCAAAGGGCGAAGAAAAAAAGAGAAAAGAAAAAAGCGCCCCCCGATCTGAGTGAGTGTCTGGGTGAATTATGTAACTGCAGCTTGGTGTTTCATCCTGAACTCCACCCACTAATTCAGGCTATCGGCTAATGAGATTCAGCCACCGGTTCAATGGTTTTGAAAATTTGAAAAGTACCTAGACGAGAATCATGCAATTAGACAACCGTGATTGCTGTAAACTTCGAGAGTACTGGAGTGTTGAATTCTGATATTCCCTTTGGAAGAAAGCTGATGACGTCCGCGACGCCAGGAATGGCAGTAGGACGAAAATTCAAACTGAAATGGTTGTTAACTTTACTTGTAGGTACAGTAAGTCTTAAGCTCCGACGACCAGCAGCCCCCACCTCTCCGATTTGATCATAGTGTGGGGAGAGCTCCATAATGTCGCCAATTTATCCTAATGTTTCACACAGCTGATATGTTGAAAGTTGTTGCATGTTTCGGAAAGGAATGATAACGGAAACATATTTTTCTTGATGCCTCACTTATGCCTCCCACGAAAAACCTGCTGAAAATGATTTAAAAAAAAGATAACCCGCCCTGAAAGTTGATTGTTGACAGATATTGATGAAATTGTATTTTGCGCGAAAGACGTCTGAATTTCTTTACTCTGGTACCAATCTGCCAGATTCCTTTTGAAATGTGATCTACCAGTATCCAAGGTGTTCCCGTTTCAAAGGGATTTCATTTTGCTTTGTTGAAAGTGACAAAAATGAGTGAAAATGTAGATGAAAAACATATTTACTGATTTTGGGAAGATTGGTCCGTATTCACTGATCTTCCCCTGTAACGTTTTACTGAGTTGATTAAATCCAATTAAATCCTTGATTGTAAGCTTTAAAATAAGATGCTATATGAGGGGATGGAAAGGGTGGAAATTATAGTGGGTTACTCGCGCAGAACCTGCACGAGCCTCATCAAACTTATTCATGAATGTTCAAATTCGTAATTTTTTCCCACCAAATACAAGAATAATCTAACAATTACATGATGAGATAGCAAGTGAATGTAGCACATATTCATAGCTTCCCTGTCATCTAACATGGTTGGGTAGATAGTGGGCTAAAAGGTTGTCAGAAATACGAAGTACCCCATTAAATATGAGGGATATCGAACAGTTTGGTGATGAGAGGGTTGTCTTCCAAATGTGTGTGGCACATAGCTCATCACATGTTCTTATAACATATAGCGAAATCTTCAACATGATTCAAATTATACGTGTGATTGGGAGCTTTATGGACCAGTAGGGAAACTGATCAATAGTACATAAACTGATTCAAATTACAAGACTTGAGATAAGTTACATTAACCGATCCACAGTACAGAAACTGATCCACAAGAGTGAAACTGAACCACACTGTGGAAAGCAATCAATAATATGAAACCTGATCCAGACTACATCAAACTGCTCCACCTTAGAGCAACTGATATACGGGACGGAGTCTTCAGTACGAACCAACCAATTTGAATACGTTTTAATTATTCATTTTTCCATTTGAGTGGTTTGCTATCATCAATTATGAGGTCGGTCCGGTTTTTTTAAAAGCTAAACAATTTTTTTTTTAGTTTGCAAAGTTCTACTCGTTGTTTCTTGCTAATTTCCCTATCCTTGAAAGAAAAAAAAATGTTTGCTTAGATTTAACATCTCAATTAACTAAGCAAAAACCATCCTTGTTGAATCGATACGAAGAGATGTGCTCCTTCAGAAGCACGTTGCATCTCATCTCCATTCCACCCTCGTCCTTTCCTTTAACGCAGGTGCTGGAAAATCTGAGAGGGAAACACTATGTATATCGCATTGAATATACACTTCGACCACCGATGGGAAGCCTACCCCCGACCAGCAGGCCGTGAGCTTTGGAAAGAAGCAACGAGAGTGTTCGTGGGAAACCTAAAAAAACAAGGCTTGGGCTTCTCCAATTGCTCCTCTTACCAGGCATTACAACTTGAATAATTCATGGTATGTCTCTTTATTTCTTATCCACCCCTAGTTCGTTCTATGAATTTTACAAAACTTTTTAGTATCAAATTTTCAAATGTGGATTTGTTCCGTCGTCTAGACTCTGGTCGTGGTAAAATAATTAGGTATCATGTATTTTAACGAAAGATTTTGTATAATGAAACATGGTAATTTTAAAGATGCACCTCTTATTCACAGTAAAATTTTCGTGAAATGTGAAGTTCAACCAACCTATTTCACCACTCGAACAATTGTTTTTGTCATAAGGTCAAATAAAAATTTTTGGATATCTTTGTTCATATAGGTGTAGATGAGGTGTCATTGTTTGGCTCAATGATTGAGTTGACTGATCAACTGAATGACTTTGAAAACTTGGTACACAGAGACCAGAAAACTGTTTTGTAAATAGTTTTCGAGTCACTTTAAAATAGTGAGGAATTTTCCGAACTAGAATAGTGAACGATTGCAATAATTATTATTCAACATCATTTCAAGTAAGGTAAGGACTTTGTTATTGGAGTTCTTGTGATTTGATCTGATCTCTTGTCGATCTTCGCGGATACGTTATCGAATAATGTGCCTAAACGTTAAGTCACTTACTGAAAAATGACTAGTTTACGCGTCATCTATTTTGAGTACTTCGTGGATTTGAATAGTTTATTCCTTCCGAGTCTACCAAGGTAGCGGAACATTCCTTCCGAGCGGAATTTATTACGAAAAAATGTAAAATATTAATGCTCTCGCAGGGTTCAGTACGTACTGTATCATGTACGTATCTAACTCCGGTAACGATAAATTGATTTGAATCTGGTCCAAGTTAATTAAAACAGGGTTAAAATTAACTCGGTAGTTAAGCAAAATGCAGAAATTTTCTTTGAAACAATGTTCACAACCTGGAAGACGAGAGCAAAATGTAATCTAACGAAAGTTCATTTAGGATCATTCCATCTAATTCGGTCACTATTTTGTGATACCATCTCTAATGTGGTTTTAACAAGGTTTCTGATGGATTCCCATGGGAGACAAATCGTTTAATTGGCACAAAACAGTGTTGTTTCAAGATCCTAGTAGACGTGATAATTATGTCGATTCGAACCTTTCATCACAAGATCTCATTAGAGTCGTGATATTCAGATCTGTCAACAAACGAGGCGGTTGGTGATCTAATTAACGCGATGTCCAGAGGTACGGAGGGAGCCTGAAAATACAATCGAATCCTGAATCATCAGCTAGAATTTCATCTCGAAATGTGAATCTAGACCATATACCTACCTAGTATGAAATTACGAAGCGGTGTATTGTTGAAGGATGTACCTTGCCCTCTTTGCTGTCTGTTCATGACTTCAGTAATGATAATTCTTTGTGCCAAATGTTGCGTAACTTTGATAAACTAGGTAACCCTTCTCAAGCTTTTTTAACCTAATTTGTTAAAATATAACGTTCATTATAACATCAGATATGGAAATATCTACCAAAAATATGAAAAAAAGAATTCCTAATAAATCTTAACATATCTTCAGTTTGGGCACATCATTGTGACTACCCTAAGAAGAAAAAGTTCTTGGAAGAAAAAAAGTTTAGTATGCTCAATGAGTAAAAATCATTTGATAGTTGAGGGAACGTTTATTGTATTCCTGGAGTTCCTCAACTAATTTGTGCAACCCTTAGTCAAATTTTTCTCTTGGTTTTCCCGTTTCACACATTCTGGTTCTGTGTATACCTATATACCTGTCCGTCTGCCTGCGGTCCCAGAATTTGTGCTAGTTAGTGACTTGGCAATCCGCTATAGATTTCACCGCCATCAGACCAAGATGGCGTGTGTACACGCGCAATCGCGATGCATCAACCATGTATTGGCAATCTTCCGATAGGCTTTCAGTATTCTCTCCTACAATTTTCACATTTAAACAATCCTTCAAGAACCTGGAAAATCCCATTGCAAGCAATTTTGTTTATGTTCCGTATAAAGTGGAGTTAGCCGGACGAGGTGAGATCTTCTTATTGAAAACGATGAAGAGAGAAGCTCTGTTCCTGAAAGCTTTGAGATCTTCCTTTTCATTATTAATTACAGAAGCGACTCGGTAAAAACCTAATTCCTTCAAGCCATATTTCCTCTCGAAGGTTCTGAATTAATATTTTGTAAAGAATCTGCCGTCACAATCCTCTCATTAAAGAGAGAGAGAGAGAGAGAGAGAGAGAGATCAGATTCCCTGAGGCTCAATACTCTGTGGTAATCTTCCAAAGTGATATTTCATCCCTGATGAGTAATCGATTTTTCTCTTATTTTCGTTCAAACCTTATTCCTTTTCTTTTTGTCATTATCCTCCTCTTTTTCGTTCTCGTTTTTCGATTTGCCATCGCTCCAAGAGAGAAGGGAGAGGTAGAGTGGAGAATGGAGATGAGGTAAAGTGACTGATGACCCTATGATTGATAGATTGGGATAAAGGGGAGTGTCATTTCGAGAAGACCCAAGGTGTATACGAAAAAACCGTTAAAGGGTGCCGTTCATTCTATTAAAGACTTCAAAATCGAAATCATTTCACATATTCCCAAGAAAAATTCAGATTTTTGGAAACTTTCAACCCGTAATATTGAATAGAATGAGCAGAATCTTGTTCATAAGCATGCGTGCTTGTTCATAGCATTTAATGGTTGATATATTTTTTGTATACTGATTTCCTTTCGATTTTTTTTTGTCATTGAGGCGAAAACGAAATGAAAGTTTTCAGCGTTCTTTCACTTGTTTTTAGATTTAACTTTCTAATTGTTTTAGTAGGAAAGATTCATGTTCCCAAAAAATAAAATGTTATAGTCCTGAGACTGTATATCAAATTGTGAACTTTAATTTTCTCGCCTCGCAAACATTACTGAAGGATAAAATGTTCATCACCAATGATTGCATGATTACATACATGTGAATTAATTGAAATGTCACGGGTCTCGGTCGAATTTTACGGTCATAAAGATGTTCATCAGTAGGTCCATGAAAAACCAATTTGAAGCTCATCGTTTTCTTTGTGAAATTTTTAGGGTAATTCCACATTAAACTATAAGAGAAAATAATTTGGCAGTACCAACTTGGGAAGAGTTTTTTGATTTTTCGCATCTGAACATCTCTTTGCACGGCTATTCGGGGAAATGTTTAGAGGTGGATAGATTAAGAGATAAAGTTATGATACAATAAAACAAAGGACAGGTTTACACACGGAGTCTAACAATTTAATGATTCCAAACATAGCATAGTAATTTGACTTGGAAACCATTATACTCGTAGCGCGTAACTTCCTTACAGTAGTATCCTTGAGCTAAATATTATTGATGTAGATAAATGAAAAACTCGGCCTAACATGGTTCTAGGTATGTTATTTTTCAGATTTTGGGTTTTGGTTTCAAATGAAGCGTCTAGGTCCCCTCTACATTATATTAATAACTGAACACCTGAACTTTCCATAACTTTTTCCATGGAGATTTTGAAGACGTAGGGATGTCCGATAAAAAAAAAAAAAATAAAAAGTATCGATATAGTATCGTATCGATACATCTAGAAAGTATCAAAAAGTATCGATACAATACTTTCAAAAAGTATCGATATTTTGAAGTATCGATACTTTTTGATACTTTCACAAAAATGGGTGAAATTGTCGATTATGTTTCTCTCCATCAGTGTGACATCCCTCCATCACGAGGATAAAAATTAATATGGAGTGAACAAAACAATTGTTACAACAACAACAATGAACAACAAACTTGTTAGTGTTAACATTTTTGTGGTCCTTCCTCAATTATGGAGGACAGCAGGTTATCATAGGGTCTGTTCGGAGAGGAAATCTGGAACCAGTTCGGAACAAAACTGGAGCTGAAAAGGGGAGGGGATAGAGGCGAATGGACTCCTCCTAACCGTTCAGGACTGCCTCTCCGAACAGACCAATAGGGTCTCTTCTGAGAGGCAGTCCTGAACGGTTAGGAGGAGTCCATTCGCCTCTATCCCCTCCCCTTTTCAGCTCCGGTTCGGTTCCGAACTGGTTCTGGACTGCCTCTCCAAGCACCAAACAAACCCATGGAGAGCTGCAGGCGGTGGTACACCAACTTTGTTTAATTTGTTGAAGTTTTTTAGTCTCCCAACAATCTACGCAGAGGTAGGGGTACTGTCAAGTAGGTACCTTCATGTCGTAGGCGTTGAAACAGATAAAATATGATATAAAAAAGTATCGTCTCCGATACTGGAATAAAAGTATCGATACTACGACAATTATCAGGGAAAAAAAGTATCGATATGTATCGATACTTTTTTCAAGAAATATCGATACTTTCAAGTATCGATACTTTTGGGACATCCCTATGAAGATGTACAACACGTCTTGTTTTCCGCGGCGTCTCTGCTCCATTGCCTCGTCATAATTCTCCCTTTCTCTTTGAAAGCATTTTTTTTGTTGACATTTTCATGTCTTTGCTTTGGCACATAAACTGAAAAATCGTCACGAAAACTAAGCAAGTCTTGCTCACGCGACCAATAAATAAAATAGACTCACTATGTTGCGTAGAGAACAATCAACTGTTTTGATGCTTGGGTACATGAACTAACAACCTTACTTCACTACTTTTGTAAATGTCCCAATGTGTTGCAGACTCGTATGCAAGCATTTTACTAGTTTCATTACAATACGTATTTGTTTTTCATTAACAATAGTTTCATTCACTTTAATTCTTCTTTCACCCACAATGACCAGTAATATTACTCTTCGCGATAATGATATTTATCGTCTTAACAAATTTAAATCGCGGTATCTCAACATTAAACAATGGAAAGAAAATTTGGTAAAATTCAGAAGAAACCCGAGTAGGGTTTACCATAGTTTTGCCGTCAATTATAATGAAGGTAGACAAGAATCAAGTTCGAGTCATTCGAGTATGTTTGAACTCATCATAATGAGTCTATAAATATCTACTTTAATGAATATTTACCGGTATTATTTATTATCAAAATGTTTTCATCAATCGAACGAACGAGGGTCTATGTTACAAAAATACCAGTTTTTCAAAAATTTAAACCGCGGTTCACTTTTTTCGTTCTCCTGAAAAGTTGCAAAAACTAACATCGACCCTTGTTAGTCCGAGCTCTTCAAATGTTCATAATCAGATTTCATACTATTTCAAATTCCTTGCTTGATTATTTAGAAGTATCCATGTATTTAGTAAATATTCACTTACTCAGATTGCTTGACTAGAATACACCGCACGAGGTTCATACAAAAAATATTGGTTGGCTCTTGGCAACAGGTAGAAAATCTATCGTAATCCCATTTTTTCCCTCTTGAAAACTGTTTCTCGGCCTCCCAGCCTACCATTTTTTCATCTTCCCCGAAAAGAAGTGTCGAACTCCCACTCGTTGATTTATAGCCCAGCCGTTCTCTCTACACTTACGTTTTTTTCACGTCTCGTTTCCGTTAAGCGTTTTGCCTGATAATTTTTCATGGTATCCACGGATGAATGCTCTCAAAAATGATAGGCTGACTGAGGTGCTTATACAAACGGCTAGTAGTTTGATTTTAATCTTGAAAAAAAATCTATTTTGCCATAAATACAGCAATAGTGGTGATTGAAGATAAACATAACTAATACCAAAAGCGATTCGCTTCAATTATTGTTTATCTCCAAACAATTCATTATGTCGGTGGTGACAACTGAACTAACTATATTGGAGAGAGCAGAGAAGTTCTGGGTTCAGTTCAGATGAAACCATAAGCTCCAACTACATAATACGATCAACGATATAGCTGGTAGTTATGCATTATTAGGAACTCAGCTATTTGCAAGGAGCTTCAAACTTTACCAACAAGACGTTGCGTAGTTGTATAGCCAAGTTCCTCCCTCCTCAGTGAATTCATAGGACTGTTATTGATAGCGTGTCATGAATAGCTCTTCGCTGATTATCGCTCCTGGCAGGTCGACCCGTTCAACGGTCGTTCTAGATATTGCCGTTGGAACACACAGTAACTCGTTGCCAAATAAACTTTGGAACAGCGACTGATGCCAGTTTACTCAAATGCTACCCTTTCATTCTCGCGTTCAGCGGGAGTTCAATGCCCTTTACAGTTTGAAAGCAAAATCAGGATCAGAATACATTATACGTATGGCATATCCCCTGAAACCACTGTGAATTAGATGCTTGAACATGTTAACCTGAAAGTTGAACTTGGAGAATTCTCCTATCCTCACATTCGTTAATCGAGTAAAGATCATGATTCTTGTCATTTGGCTTTCTCAATACTAAAGAAGAATACTTGGTATTAACGAATGAGGATAAAGAAAAAAATTGGTCCTCAACAAATCAAATATTTTCCTCCGCATTTAGCGTTTCAACGCTTTTTGAAAAAAAATCTTGTTCACTTATCTGTCCACAGCCTAATTCTGGTCAAGGCATACCTACGGGTTCAAATG
This sequence comes from Apolygus lucorum, assembly GCA_009739505.2. NCBI lineage: Eukaryota > Metazoa > Arthropoda > Insecta > Hemiptera > Miridae > Apolygus > Apolygus lucorum. The sequence goes on along the minus strand of CM019177.2, from coordinate 39,239,630 downwards.
ATGAATTTCCGCGGTTCGTGCAGATCCAACATAGTTGGAGTATTTACTGCGAAAAAATTAGGAAAATACCGTTAAGTTTGCTGAGTGGATGGGTAGTACTGCTTTCTGACAGCAGATTGATAAATTGACTCATGAAATTACAAGTAACTACGTAAAATAGAAATAGTTGGAAGTATTCATGAAGTATGAACTTCATGATTCCATTGCTGGTTTTCGACACTTTTGTGAAAAACTACCCTATTAAGGGGGTCTCAGTCGGTCGCCATTCGTTCTTAGTATTTCGCCAAAATGAAGGAGAAAAAACTTGAAAAGTTGTACCTAAATTGGAAATTTTCAAGGATTTTAAAGATTCATTAAGTGCACGGCCCTAGGAAATTGAAAATCTGAAATATTGCCGCTGTAATCATCAAAATCAAACAATAATTGCCGAAGAGAAATGGGAAAAACTACCGAATAAACGGTTTTTTCCAAGTTTTTCTCTTATTTCTCTGGCAATTATTGTTCGATTTTGATGATTCCAGCGGCAATCTTTCAGTTTTTCAATTCCCAAGGCCCGTGCACTAATGAATTTCTAAAATCCTCGAAAATTTCAAGTCTAGCTACATTTTATGGGAAAAACACAATTGAATTAACGGTTTTCCCCCATTTTTCTCTGGCAATTATTGTTCGGTTTTGATGATTCCAGCGGCAATAATTCAGTTTTTCAATTCCCTAGAGCCGTGCTCTAATGAATTTCTAAAATCCTTTAAAATTTCAAATTTAGGTACAACTTTTTAAGTTTTTGCGCTTTCGATTACGTGAAGTACTAACTCAGAACGAGGAACAAACGGCGACCGACTGAGACCCCCTTAAGAATTCTTTCTGATTTATGTTGATTTAGGATAATTTGATTTTCTCTCAAAATTCCCCCACTAGTAAAAAAAAAAGAAATCAACCAACTCTGATTGAATTTTTGTCCAAAAAACATTCCTGGCATCGCCGACATCATCAGCTGTCTTCCAAAGGGAAGATCAGAATTGGATCTGACGATTTAGCTCATGGCTATTTACTAACTCACCCACTTAAGCGGAGCGGTGTTCATTAACGCTACAATCCGAAAAATTATCAAGACTTGCGATACCGCCCTTGGGCGGTCTCCAATCCAGATAATCTCCCGGGCAGACTGGCCTTCACTTCTGTGATCTCAAGGAAATCGGTTCGAAAGATCGATATTTTTTTAAAATAACGTTTGTTAAGTTTGCGTGCACAACAAACGGAACACCTTTTGTTGCAATGGGAATGACATTTAGAATGATCCATCCAGAGACTCTTCGTCTTCAAGCATTTACCTGAAAATGTCATCAAAATTGATAATCTTTTCATGTCATTTTCCCTGGCTAAGGAATTTAGGTTTTATTTAGGTAGGGCACTGTACTTACTACCTACCCTCCCTTGAAAATTAACTTGAGGGATATTAATTTGGTTTTACATTTTATATTTAACTGTTATAAATTCATTATTTTTGATAAGCGTGAGAGTGGAGTTCTAATGAGAATCGTAGCCCACTCACACTAACTACTGCTCCCTTGTCCTTTGTCGCAAAATGTTGCCTCACTTTCTGAACAAGAAACGCGGCTAATGAGTCGCCCTTCGATCCCCTAATGAACGTATAGATTTCACAAACTTGCTAATTTGGAAGTTTAGACAGCAGGTTCTAATGCCTCTAGTCCTCTTTTGTTATTTAGACCCGAAAGCTTTCCTCTCATCATTAATCATTTACCTTTGTTATCTTCTTAGCTAAAAACGTGGGTCTTTCTCTCTGGGAGTAGGATGTTTCAATGATCGTCTTTTGTAAGATCTTTGTCAAAACTGGGTACGAACAAGGGCGATACCTACTTCAAAAGAAATTAATAATTTTTTGTTTCTTTAATGCTGCTTTATTATTTATGAAAGGGTGATATTGAGGTAAATCGAAATCAAACATGACAAAGAGTAGGCACATCATTTCAAACACAAAACCATTTTCTCTTCCCCTATTGGTTGAAAATTATTCAAATGAGAACGCAATAGAAAGAATAACGTTCGTTTGTACGCCTGCGCAGAGGTTCGATTCTATCATCACAATAATTTCTCATAATATTCATCAAATTATGTATTAGGTACAGGATTTCACTTGAATTGATCAAAAGGTTGCCATAGCATCGTCCAATAAAATTCAACTGGTTTTCGACTCCGTGTTGTTTCAAGTTCATACTCAATCCTGTCGTATAATTATCATGTAATCCTTCATTTTAGATAATACTGAAAAATCACTGAGTAAGCTAGGAATATTTTGAGTGGTAGTTTTGAAGAAGCTGTTCATTACGCATTAGGTATTCATGATTACCAATTTCTAGATATCTTACAAGTTTGGTTGGCCTAATATAGGCTCTAGAGTTAGCACAGGTATCAGAATTGAGTGGATTGTATCAATATCCTTGTTTGTCTTGACCTCAATCAACTCTCTCAACGCGTCAACGATTAATTAAATTGAATCAGTTATGATAGGAAGCTCAAGGATTATCAGGGTACCGTTCGATATATTGGTTAGTGGTCGGAGAGGGCGTGTTAGATTGTTGAAGCCGTCGCCGGATCGCTACTTTAGCTGACCTCTTCCTTTCGAAGTTTGAAGGGTGTTTGTTAGTAATATTGAACATCTCTTGGCACAATTTAAGCGTAATGAATAAGTAAAGTTATCTGGCCTTGAAAGTAAACTCTGTTCAATTTCTGCATTCTTGATAATTCATATCCCCCAAAAAACGCACCGTGTGAAAAGAGCGCCGTGCCCAATTATTCCGATTAAAAAAAAAGTGCCAAGTGGGTGTGGCACATAGCTTCCTCGTATCCATAACCCGTTTATATAGATGATCAGATGCATAGTTGTTAATCTCAAAACACCAATCTCTAAGTACCTTCCACTACCCTCATAGGGGACCATCTACACGCTAATCTGGACAATCCTAGAAAATTTCATCAAATTCGGATGAAAAATTAAGTGAGTAGATATATGTGATTGGATCAAAAAAATACTTAGCCTCGGCTGGGATTCGAACCCGCGACCCCTGGGGAACAGTTGATGTTACGGCTGTTAGAAGGAATTTACGTTTGCGCATGCCCAGTCGCTTCTATCAGTCCGGGGATGATGATTTTCATAGGGGACTATCTACAACCTAATCCACATAAATCCTGAAAATTTCATTGAAATCGGGTGGATAATGTGGAAGTTATGGCAGTTACAAGCAAATTCACGTTTGCGCATGCGCAATGTCTACTATCAGTCCGAAGTTGACGATTTTCATAATGGACCATCTAAATACTAATCTGTAACATCCCTGAAAATTTCATTGAAATCGGATGGAAAAGTAGAAGTTATGGCCGTTACAAGGAATTCACGTTTGCGCATGCGCAGTCGCTTCTATTAGTCCGGGGATGATGATTTTCATAGGGGACCGTCTACACACCAACCCGCACAATCCCTGAAAATTTCATCGAAATTGGACAATAACTTCGTATAGTTATGCGCGTTACAAGGAATTCATGACAGACACACAGACAGACAGACACACAGACAGACAGACAGATAGACACGGAACCAAAGTTGTTCAGAAAGGTCTAAAACGCAAAACGCGAGTGGAAATTTTGATTTTGGAGATCTTTTTTTTTCGTCCTTGAAAAGTGAAAACAAAGCTTCCGCTACCTTGGTAGACTCGGAAGCAATATATATATCCGATTAGCAGCTATTTTAGACTTCAAAAACCTTAAAAGATATTCTATTTATCTCCATAAACCCACACATGAATTGTTGATTTTTAGCATGGACCATGCATTAGCCTTGACCTAACTGGCAAAAAGTGTTACGTTTCTCGGGAACGGTAACTAGAAACGGTATCGAGTTGCGACATTTTGCTTAGTCGTTGATATGGAACTAAGAATCGTGTATCGTGCAGTAACGTATGAGATACTTCCATTAAAGGTAGTAGTGAGTCATCATAAGCCCTATTAAATTCTACGTGAACTCTTACGTACCAGTCTTACTCTAGCCGTCCTCAGGAGATGTGCCCTGGACCGGATTGCCCTCCGTCAACGTCTTCAGGTGTATGTACTCGTCATTTCACTAATACATTTAGGCCTAGATTCGGAAAGCCGACTTCTGATGATGGAACAACCATACCAAACGAAAGATCGCATTCTTCCAAATAGAAAAATAAAATTAATCAGAAAAAGATAGTGCGGCTAAAGCATGTTCTATGTTTCTTGAATTTTAGCCGTAGGCTCTAAGCGAAAAGCAATCGGGGGGTCCAGGGGGCTTGCGTCCTGGCGAGAACCAAAGGGCCGAGTTTTCTTCGATTTTCATTGAACCCATAATGTATGCACAGGAGAAGTTTTAAAAATGTTCAAATAAAGTCACTATTCGTGCTCAGCTCATCTCCACGAACTTACAGAGCACCCATTCGACTCTTATTGAGTCATTATGGATCTGAAAATAAGAACGTAATAGTCTTGATTTGAAAAACCTTTACTTCCTCAATCGTACCTTCGGGACAACTGTCCATCTGTAATTATTGAGATTCAAGGATGAGGTTTATTACAACCGAGCCCCACATAATAGTCCAATAAGTTAGCGCAATCAATCAGCAACAGTTGTTTTACGATAATGAACGTTTGGGTTTTTCTGATTAAGTGTCAAACAAATCTGATTGAATTTTGATTTCAAGTTATTTTTTCAGCATCGATTCTCGTTCTGTTTTTGGTCTTACTACTTGAAAGTAATATTGGGCTTTAGATATTGGTTCTGAAATTTCAAACTCATATTTTGGATTTCACAAGCCCCCGTTGACAAATGAAACTCCCGTGAACTAGGTAAGTACCTATGTTTGGCAACTTGCCTCGAAACTAAACCCATAAAAGGGTAGAGATTGAAGTCGTAAATAATGTTTTACTGCTCTGTTTTGTGTTGGACAAATGGACGCAGTGAATGTGCGTTTTATTTTTGTCTGCAACCTATTTCCGGTTCCGTGATAATGGATGTCCAGTGAGTTTTGATTTGATCATAAATGTACAGCTCATGTAGGTATCGGTTCTGATGACATTTTCAGGAGTTAAGCGTGGTAGAACCTATTGATTCTAGTAAACATTCTATCCCTTCCAACTATCCGATTCATCCATTCATTCACTATTAGTAAAAAAAAGTAAACTTTTTTGGTATGATTAAAAGAACAAATTATTGTTTTGTAGGTACTTAATGCATGCATTCCAGTAAATAGGGATTAGATCAATTAAGCATTCAAGCATTCAATTAAGTATTAAACGTTGAATCGTTCCGATGAACCGGTAAGTGATAAATTTGTGTTTTTTCCTTTCTACTGCACATAACAGTTTTATTCAATCTAATTTAGTAACCTAGAATGCTGATGAAGTAATATATCAATTTTAGCATTATGAGAGTCCAAAACTAGATGTTTTGATATCGGAAATCTTCGATAAAAAAGTACCTACCACAAAATCTATACCCCTCACATCACCATGACCACCATAACACAACTTCTAGTGACATTAGAGCCCCTCCTCCCTCGGTGACTACCTGGCACCACAACTGTAGTAGGTCGTAACATTGAACTTCCATCTATTGGTTTTGGTCAGTTGTCCGTAGAAGATCATAATTATGTTCCTTAAAATAATTATTTAAAATAATTATAAATAAAAAATTACAAATAATCAGATTTTGAGATCCTTCGAGATCCTTAATATAGTATTCCACTGTCATCACCGCTTCCATTTTGGAAAAATAATAAGTAATTAGGAAAACAGGAAGTAGAAAGACTTATCATTATTAGGGAATCGAACTATCGAACCGTCGAGATCTATTTGCCACTTTTCAAGGATAACTTGAATCCCGGACTTATCCGAATAAAATATGGTTAAGTAATACATGCATTTCAGTGGACGACACATTGGATAAGCATTAAGTCAATGAAACCAGTAGGTAAGCGATAAAACGTGCATTTTTACTACCTTCCTAGAGCAAAAAACTGATTCACTCAATGTAATTTAGTTAGTAATTTGAGTGAGAAATTGTAGACCCCCCTCCTCCTCCTCCTCCACCACCACTTTACCTATCCACCATAAATTTCTAGCGGTATGAGAGCCTCGAATTTGAACAGCATTTTAAAATTATCATCATCTACGAAAAATTATCATTATCTACGACACCCCAACATGCGATTTCGACTTCAACCACCCCCGTTTGGTGCCAGTCTGCCACCAAAGCGGTAATATTTTGTAATGTTGAAACTTTTATCTATTACGTTTTGGTTGGCAGTCCGTAGTGGGTAGTTCAAATCCGTATTCAACGTGAAACACTAAAACACCCACGAAATATGCGGTTTCTGGTGTCCTGGCACCATGGTTGCACCACTGCTTTGTTTCACGGTGGCACAGATAATATACTTAATGAGAATCCAAAGGTATATTGAGAATTCAATTTCTTCAATTTCATTGATTAGATACAATTAGTAGGCTATGAATGAACGAACCTAACTAACTAATTAACTACACAGCACTGCAGGCCGATGTGGCCCTTGGCTTCCCAAACTCTCTTCTGCCACTGGGAAAAGTCACCCACCTGAGACCTCTGCAATCCCACCACCTGGAGGTCCCTCAAGACTAGTTATCATCAAGCCAGCGACTCCGAGGACGACCTCTTCGTCTTCTAGTTTCCATCCTAGCTCGCAGCATCATTCTCGGGCAGGCCTCCACCGGCATGCGGTCGACATGTCCCAGCCATTGGATGCGCCCAACTTTGATGAATCGGTCTTCATGTTTTAATAATTCGTCACTTTCTGCTTCTGTCATGCTCTCCACCCTTGGCCCTCCTTGACCGCTCCATAGATCCTTCTTATAATCGTTCTCTCAAATATCCGCAGTCTAGCCTCATCCTCAGCCCGCAGGTACCAAGCCTCCGGTCCATAACAAACCAGAGGCCGCACCAGGGATCTACTCGTATATAGCCTCATCTTCGTTGATCTGAAGATCACACGGCTCTTGAAGAGTTTTATATTGGCATAAAATGCTCGGCTGCCTGCCATTATTCGTGAGCATATCTCATCCCATACTTGGTTTCTATTCGTGACCAAGCTCCCCAGATAGATGAAGGACCTGACTTCATCAAACTATATAAGAACACGGATTTGGATTCAGAATGGTCTAAAACGGATTAGTGTGTGGTTATTTTGTTTTCTGTTGAGTGTTATCCACCTTTACCCCAGATCAATCGCATAAGGACGCTCACAGTCTTACTATAGAAAAGCGGACCCCCCCCCCCTTCACTGCTAATCTCTATGCTATTCTGTATGAGGAAGCGTTCCCCTTCCCTTCTCATGCTCGGATATTTTGATAGACGTTTCCATACTATAAGGAGTACTCTTGTACAGTTGTACATGGAATTTTTATTCTAACGATATCAATATAAGGGGTATTCACGGTCGGGTCGTCTCGACGTGTTAACGTGTTATACGTCGAGAACGTGTTAACGTCGAACGAGTCGGTCCGTAAAATGTTATCAAAGTGTGTTATCAGTCGTCGTAAGTTA